>JAODAL010079779.1:0-12462 GCA_025379985.1 Phyllomedusa bahiana | reverse complement strand
CCCAAACCAATAGCACGTTTTTTCAAAAATGCCGGGGCACCATACAAATACTTAAAGGTGGCACCACTGTAAAAATTGTTACACAGTGGTGAACTTGAGGGCCCAAGAGTAGATCATTCGGACTGTGCAACAAGGTTTCAGCCAAGAAATCGAGAGTATCTTAACCAAGACCTATCCCAAAACACAGTGTTTTGAAGAAACTGCCCCGTTCATTGAGGAGAGGACTATTGGAGTTGGAGGTCGCCTCAAGAAACCCGAAATAGACTTTGCGAAAAAACCCCTTTGGGGAAATTTCCGGGCATAACATATTGTTCTTTGTTTTAAACAACATTACCCCCAATGAAGTAAAACTCAGGGCGGCTTTTTTTCAAAGGGGCTTACGAGCTGCTGGATGTAATAGTTGGAGAAAAGGGAAAATGCTGAGTAGTTAATTTTCAAAGTGTTACCTCCCGAAAAATCGAGGTTTTTTCCAAAAAACCAAAAATTTGGCCAAACCTTCCATCTACAGGTTTGAAAATCCTTTTTCCAACGGGGGGTCTTGATTATTTGGTCCCGGGCCCATATTTTCTCGATACCCAGAGGGGGCAACCCAATAGCAAAGGGGGGAAGTTTGTTTACTTGTAAGCCACCCCTGTTTACATGAGGAATTGAATCTATGGATAGTTCAAGCTTCAAAACGTTTAAAAGGCGCTTCTTCCATCGGGGGACCATGAAACACTTTCGTTCTACGAGGCACTAACTTTGTTGGAGCAGCTAAAAAAAATAAAAATTCCTACAAAACCTGGATAAAACCAGTGTCGAAAGATTCAAAGTGAGAAGGTTGTCTTGAACTTTTAAACTACCGCACTCTTTCCTATGTGGAGCTTGGGAGAGAAAAATAGGGGTACATGAAAAATCCTGGACTCTATCCCATTGCAAGTTGGTACAGCAAAACTCACCAGAGTGCTTAACTACCTTCCTACGAGGTTTTAGCCCTTATTAAAAGCCCCACCTTTAATTAATTTTAAAATGATCCGAAGATCCATGACCCTTCTCCCGCATCGATTACTGAAGACGGGGAATTGTTATCCTCCGCGGAGAATCAATCTAAAGATCTTTACAAACGTCAAAAGGAGACAGGTTCAAAGGCCCTTTCCAATACCTTTTGGGACAAGTGGGGGAAACAGTAAACCCCCCATTACAAAACCAAAGGAAAAAAGTGGGAAACCACTAAACCTAACCTCAAAATTGGTGATGTCTTTTATGAAAGACTGTCAATCACAAGAATGGCCTTGGACTTATCACCCAAAAAACTCCCGCAAAAAACGGAAGCATACGCAAATAGAGGTCAAGGTGCATAGGCAAATAAGACTAAAATGTTCCCCGACCCGTTACTGAACCTTTACTGTTTTTTTTTCGAGGGTTGTTATGGCATCAATTGACGCCAGGCGGAGAATGGGACATATATTAAAAGTTTGTACTTGTAATTCAAATGTTTTAATATGGTTTACATGCATAAGTTAAATAATTAATGCCTTTGGTGCCACCTTGTGGCCTTTGTTTGCAGGGTTTCACAAATGTTTGTTGTTTCCTGCCTAAGAGGAAGTTCTTTTGCATTATGGGTAGATGACTCATTTCACCTCATGTCTGCACAGAGAGGACATCATCAGCAATCTCATCTCTACTCTTGTTGAAGCATAGTTGGTAAGCTGTTAGGCTGTGAAAATGTCTAGCTATATCTAGCTTCATAAGCACTGCTAGTACAGTTTAGAACTTGTTGTATATAGTTATGACAGATTATACTGTGCTGTTATTCAGATTGGCCTTGACATGCTATCCACCATGTAAAGTTTACTGTATTTCTACTTTGCACACTGATTTTATGTTTGTTACAAACAGCCTATGTATATTCTAATGTATATTTTTGTTTGTCCATCAGTTTTACCCAATCCTACGTCCTGTTAATAAAACTACAGACTTCAAACACGGTCATAATTATTGACAAGTAGGAAGGCGTTTAGCTGCCTGTCGAGCTCCACATAGACCCCGGGGGTACGTGAAGTGGGGGCAGGACTCTCTGTGGCCTACTCCTGTTGGTGCCACCTCCACATTGTATCATTTTGCCACTCTGTGGCCTACTACTGTTTTGCCACCTCCAGAATGTCATTGTGCCACTGTCTGACCTCATGCTGCTGCTGTGGCTGCTGCCGTGACCTACACACTCTGTCATTGTGCCACTGTCTGACCTCATGCTGCTGCTGTGGCTGCATCCGTGCCCTCCACTCTCTGTCATTGTGCCACTGTCTGACCTCATGCTGCTGCTGTGGCTGCTGCCGTGACCTACACACTCTGTCATTGTGCCACTGTCTGACCTCATGCTGCTACTGTGGCTGCTGCCGTGCCCTCCACACTGTGTCATTGTGCCACTCTGTGGCCTACTCCTGTTTTTGCCACCTCCAGAATGTCATTGTGCCACTGTCTGACCTCATGCTGCTGCTGCCGTGACCTACACACTCTGTCATTGTGCCACTCTGTGGCCTACTCCTGTTTTTGCCACCTCCAGAATGTCATTGTGCCACTGTCTGACCTCATGCTGCTGCTGTGGCTGCTGCCGTGCCCTCCACACTCTGTCATTGTGCCACTCTCTGACCTCATGCTGCTGCTGTGGCTGCTGTCGTGACCTACACACTCTGTCATTGTGCCACTGTCTGACCTCATGCTGCTGCTGTGGCTGCTGCCGTGCCCTCCACACTGTGTCATTGTGCCACTCTGTGGCCTACTCCTGTTTTTGCCACCTCCAGAATGTCATTGTGCCACTCTCTAACCTCATGCTGCTGTGGCTGCTGCCGTCACCTCCACACTCTGTCACTGATGTTGCCACCTGAGCCCTCAGCTTGTTTTTTTCCAGCTGTCGCTGCCATGACTTTATCAGGCTACATTCCCGCTTCAGTTTTTTGGTCAGTTTTGCCCTCTTAAGTGCCCAGGGAATTTTATAGTGAAGCGATTCTAAGAGCGACGGCAGTCATGTGCGTGTCATACTAAAACACAACATTGTATGAAGACCAAACCAAGCTCCCTCTGCATATTTAAGCATGGCACAACATTCTACAGCACCCTGCAGGCTCTGTGCAGCCTGGAAATAGCTGTTTTTTAACACGATTTGTCCGAAAGCAATTCGGACCGAAACAAATTTTGTCGGAAAATTCGGCGAAGTCACCAAATCAAATTTTTGAGAAATTCGCCCATCTCTAACCAGGGCACCCGTCAAGAGTAGCTTTTTTGATTCCGCAGAACCTAGTGGCCTGTCTCCCAGAAACAGCTCCAGCTCTGGCCTCAGCTCTGGTTCCTGTCCAGATGCCTGCTCTGGTTTCACCAACATCAAGCAGCTTCTCTCAACTGCTGCCACTTCCTCCTAGCTACAGTGAAGACCTCAAAGCCTGCTCTGGGTTTCTGAAGCAGTGTACCATACACTTTTAGATCCTGATTAGAGATGAGCAAATTTCTCAAAAATTAGATTCGGCTGATTCGCCAAATTTTTGCCAAAAATTTGTTTAGTTCCGAATTTATTCTCAACAAATTACGTTAAGAAACAGCTATTTCCTGGCTACAGAGAGCCTTATGGTGTTGTAGAACATTGTGCCATGCAGAAATATGCATATGGAGCGTGGTTTGGTATTGAAACAATGATGTGATTTAGTATGACACACAGATGACAGGCACCGCTCTTAGAATTGCTTCAGACTTCACTTTCCTGGGCAGTTACGGGGTCAAAACTGACCAAATAACTGAAGTAAGAATGCAGCCTGTCAGGGTAATGTCAGTGCCAGCTAGAAAGAACAGAGCAGAGGGCCAAGATCCCACTATAGTGTCAGAGAGTGCACTCCTTTTACAATGTCATCAGATGATTCCACAGATTATGACCTGTTCTGTTAAACGCTGATACATGTAGAAACCTCCGCCCCAAGAAAGAGTGGAGAGGGTGTCGGCAGTCATTTTGTCAAATAACTTATTTGTCTAAAAAACCTGTGAAATACAGCTTGTGATTTTGTCATATACACAGATCTCAATTACAGGCAGGTTATTATTTTGGGATATTGTTCTTTGCGCCAAAGAGTTACTTTTTTCACTTGTAAGGTGAAACACCTTTGAAATACAGCTTGTGTATTTGTCATATACACACATCTACATTAAACAGAGTTTGTTTTATTGTAAATTTTTGATCAAACAATATGTCAGACAGAGAGGTGGCAGGGCCTTCATATGGGAGGGGCAGTGGCACAAATGTTCCTGGACAGGTCGCAGCACAGTAAGGGGACGTCGCAGCAGGGGTCACTCAGAGAGGCCAGAGCTACCGGTGTCATCTAGCGGCGGTGTCATCAAGCCAATGGTTCTTGAATGGTTGACTAGGTCATCCACTTCCTTCCGGATGACATCTGACAACCCCAGCCAAGAGGTGGTGGGTTCATCAGACACAACCCTTACTTAGCATGGCCCTGGAGCAGGTCAGGGGCTCTCACCTGTCCTCAACCCGCCTCTGTCTCGTTCACTTCTCTCAGCCAGAGAACTACTATGTGCTGTGGGCTCTGCACCACCATACAGCGAGGACAAACTATTTGAGGACAGTGAGCAGCTAGTGGGCTTGCTCCCCCGCAGATGCAGGATTCTTCTTCGTTGGGATTATGCCACTGCATCGACTACAGGGGTCTCCATAAGATCACTATCAAGAATCACTCTCTGTTGCCACTAATCTCTGAGCACTTCAATGAAATCACAGGTGCCAAGATCTTCTCCAAACGTGATCTCCGGGGTGCCTATAATCTGATTCATATCAATTGGGGAGATGAGTGGAAGACCAAGTTTATAACTTCGAAGATGGTCATTTTGAAAATTTAGTAATGCCCTTTGGACATATTTTGAGACATGCTCAATGAATGTGTCCTCATCTATACGACATCTTGATCTTTTCTCCAGATCTCGGCTCTCATCATGTTCACGTCTGCTACATTCTGGCCCGCCTCAGGAAAAACCCACATTAATGCCAAGTTAGAAAAATGCCTTTTTGAGTGCTCCAGCCTTCCATTTCTGCTGTACATAGTCTCTGCTCAAGGTCTACAAATGGATTCTGGTCTGCTGTCTGCTGTTTTCAACTGGCCAGGCTTCGTGGGCATCTGTGCCACTCAGCTTTTATCAAGTTTGCAAGCTATTATCGCCAATTCATTATGCACTTTTCTACCCTAGTGGCGCTTATTGTCTCCCTTACCAAAAAGAGCAGTAGCCTGCGCTTATGGCCCCCTAAGGAGATGAAACCTTCACCCAGGTGAAGTCCGCCTTCTCCTCAGCTTCTGTGCTCCATTGTCCAGACAAAGAGAACATTTTCTGCTTGGAAGTTGACGGCTTCCTCTTCAGTGGGTGCCGGAGCTGTCATCCTTACCTGTGGGTTCTTCTTTAAAGGGAATATGTAATCAAAAAATGAGTCATTGTTTAAGTCCCATTTTTATGTTAAACACATTTTTTTAGGAATTTTTGATTGTTTTTTTATTTTTTTATATCACTTTCAATATTTTTTAATAATTCTTAAGTTTTACAGTTTTCACTTTGGCCACAACGCCTTGTTTGCACTGCTTTAACAGCAGTCAGAGAGATGCTTTACAGTAGCTTCATGCACATAGGAGACTTAAGACGGACTCAGTCCCATTGACTTCTATAGAAGAGTTTTCTAGTCATGCTCTGTGACCTGGGAAGAAATCAGTGTGTAGGGAGGTGAAAGGGTGAACTGTGACTAACTCCTCTTGTGACTGGTGGATCCTGTGTTATCTATTTGCACTGGTGTCTCCTTTCAGTTTGAACCTCTTTGTGCTGATAATGAGCAGACAACTGAGAATCTTTATGTATAGGAAGTGTCAGACTATTATTAGGCTTAGTGGCCAAAGTGAAAACTGCAGGACTTAAGAATTATTAAAAAAATATTGAAAGTGATATGTAAAATAAAAAAAAAATATAACCAAAAATTCTTTAAAAATATGTTGAACATAAAAATGTGAGTTAAACAATAAGTCATTTTTGATTACACATTCCCTTTAAGACCTTCTATCCTGCTGAGAAGCACTACACAATTGGGGACAGGGAACTAATGGCCATCAAGTTGCCCTTGAAGGAGTGGCGACACTTGTTGGAAGGTGCCCTACATCCACTGGTGTTCTATACAGATCATAAACATCTAGTCTACCTACAAGCAGTTCAAGCCCGCTGGTCCTTGTTCTTCTCCCAATCCAACTTCTGCCTCCACTTTTGACCAGCATCCAAGAATGTAAAAGCGGACATGCAATCTGTGGCCTCTGATGTTTCTGATTCTCTACCTGAAATAATACCCTCGGAATGCCTTGTCACAGCTGCATCGATAAAGTTGAGTGAAATTCCTCTGGGGAAGATGTTTGGATATCTAGCTTTAAGAAAGCGGATCCTGTCCTGGGGCCATGCATCCCATGTTGCCAGTCACTGTGGTGTCCGAATATCCCTTGATCTGGTCTCCAGACACTAGTGGTGGCCTACTTTTGCACAGCGTGTTATGGATTTTGTGGCTGCATGTCCTACTTGTGCCCGTAACAACAGTTCTCACCAGAAGCCTGCTGGCCTTCTACAGCCTCTACCTGTGCTTGAAACTCCCTGGACTCACATTGCTATGAATTTCATCACAGATCTGCCCCTTTCCTCAGGCTGCTTGGTTATTTGGGTCATCGTGGACCACTCCTCTAAGATGGCGCATTTCACCCGTCTGGCTGGTCTTCCCTCTGCGGCTAAGTTGACTTCCCTTTTCCTTCTCCATATCTTCTATTTGCACAGAATGTCAAATCATATTGTCTCCGACAGAGGGGTACCTCTCAATACTAGTGGGCCCTCTGTTCCAAACTCCAAATCAAGCTCAAACTGTCTTTGGCATACCATTCTCAGACTAATGGCCAAGTGGAGTGGGTGAACCAGACACTGGGAAGCTATCACGATGACACCCTTCACATCATTTTCGGCCAGCAACCTCTCCTCCCTCTCCCTCTACCAAACTCCACAGAGGTCCCAGTGGTGGACACTCAACTATGCGAATTTCAGCTTATATGGGAACAAGCCCGACGAAAACAGGCCAGCCTCTGACTGTGTTCCATCCTGTATACAAGGTCTGGCTCTCAGCAAGAAACATACGCCTTCAGGTACCAAGCCTGAAGCTGGCTCCTTGTTACCTTGGACCCTTCTCCATCCTCCAGCAATTAGATCCAATATTCTACAAGCTCCATTTCCCGCCATCTTTCCACATTCCCAATGCCTTTCATGTCTCCCTCCTCACACCTCTTGTCCTCAACCGGTATTCTCAGAAAACGGTTCCCCCTTCCACCTTATCTACAGTTCGAGGACACCTACAAGATCAAAGACATGCTGGACATGAATTTCTCCTAGGGAAAGACCTACTATCTCACGGGTTGGAAGGATTAGGGTCCTGAGGAGTGGTCGTGTGAGCCCCAGGAGAATGTTTATGCCCCAGTACAGCAGTTCCACAAACTTCAGGTTTAGAAGAAGGGGAGACTTCTTCTTTAGTGCTGCGCACCATGGTCTGGCGCAGCTGCGCCTGTTTCATCTCTGACTTACTTAGTCATGCTGTGTCCCAGTGGTCGGTACAGGCCCGTGTCCACTCCATTACTCACCTGTCCCTGCTCCTCGCGCAGTTTAGCCTTCTTCCTCACCAGCGTCTTTCTCCTCTTGCTGCTGCTTCTACCATATTATCTCTGCCTGCCAACACTTTTTTTCTCATCCAACCACCTTTGACCTTTGGTTATTGTAGGTCACTTACCCTTATGCTCATCGCCCAGTTGTTTGTGTCGTACCTTGTGTTGTCCACTTCTGCGGGTTACCTCGTCTGCTATCTTCTTAACAAATTCTCCTGCTATGTTCCTGACTCTGCATTATCTACTGCCTAGATACTAAGTTCCTTCCTCAACCTTCTGTACCACGTTATCCGACTTGTCGGCTGTCACCGCGAGGACCTAGGTCGAGTGTAGCAACTTGGGGTTTTCCTGCAGCAAAGTCCATCTGGCTTTGCGACAGGCTCTGGGTGAAGACCGGGAGGTTTCTTAAACTCTGCTCCTTGGTGTAGGTTATGACAACCCTCTAGGTGACCAGCGGATCCACCTCCTCTCCGTAGTGCCTGATCGTGACAGTTTCCTTGGGCACGGACCACATTCTCAGGGGAACTGTACTCAACTTTTGCACCCTCACATTTTTCTCACTACTCTCTACAGCTATCTGGTTTTGGGACGTGAATCCAATCTCAGCCAGACCACTCACTAATACAAGCAAGTCACTGTGCCCATCAGAACAGTGGGACATTGCTGCACTCTTTATCTCAACAACTTTATCATTGTCCCATAGCTCTGGACCAACAACATTACAATGATGCCAAAACTTTTCTTCATCACAAGGCCTCTGCTCCTCACTGACAATTTCCTGACCTTGAGACTCAGCTACCTCTTTTACTTTTTCTGCACAAGTAACCACTGTGGCACCTCAATGTACCTCTATACCACCCATAATATGCAGACAAGTAATCATGGGTTTATTGCTGATGATCGCTACATATAGTAAACTGATACAGATTATCTGAAACTCCTTGCTGGCCGCTTTTTTTCATGTTTGAGGACTCATTCGTCCATCCATACACCAAATTCACAAAAACATTAAAAGTCTCTTTTGCTGGCCACTTATGTGCCTATATCATTTACTGCAGCAGTATGCACTGTTGCCTCATGCACATCTGTGCCACTCTCAGGATGCATGCTAGTTAAGCCAGGGTTACTATGGACACTCACCACCTCTTCATTGTCCAAGGGCACATTCATATACTTAACAACTGCCACCTCACACATTGCAGCAGAGCAATCACATCTAGCAGTAGGGACATCCCACTCCTGGTCTATCTTCTCCCTTTCATGCGCTACCCTTGCATGATTACGGGTGTCACTGGCAGTCACATGGGCTTCACATCCCGTACCAAGTATTTGACGTGTGGTAACCATCTCAGTATGCTTACATCTCCCTATTAGTGGCACAAACCATGCATACTCTGCAACCAAAACCTAACCACAATCAACATGCACGCTGGCATGCACAGTGTTACCATTAACAACCACTAATCCAAGACAAAATTTGTCAGTTGCAACAGTGTTCTCACCGGGCACCCCTTGAACTTCTGAGAGCACATTCACCTGCTCACACTTCTTACTGGCTCTGTCTAGCAGGAGACTTTCTGCAATCATGGGTGGGGAGGTTTCCTCCACTTCCCTTACAACAGGGTCTCAGCTTCTATCAGGCTCAAGAGTAAGCGGGAGGGGGGGGGGGGCCTTTTTAGGGAATTCACTGCAGCTAAAATAATGTTATCTTATTTCTGCATGTATGTTATATTCTGGTAAAACCGAATTTATAAGTTTATTTATGATTTACTACTTTTAAAAAAAACAAACCAATCTGCAATATTAAATGTAGGCTACACAAAGTCACATGAAATCACAGTAAAATGCAGATAGAATACATAATGCACAATAGCAACAATATAGAAAGTATAGAAAGCATGTATCTGAAAATTTCCTAAAGTACCCAGTACCAAATTGGTACCATTTCGGGATAAATCAGACATCATTAATTTTTGTTCCAATTTTTTGGGAGGCAGAGCGACCCAAAAAACACATTTTTGTTGTTGTGCATTTTGCTACAGCGTCTACCATGTGGATGAATAGTTATTTTTTGAAATATATGATTTATACCTTTTTATTATATTTTTTATTTGTAAAATGGCAAAAGGAGTGTTTTAAATTTTTAAAACTTCTAATTTTTTTTATATTTAAATTTGGTACTTGACTACTAGGGGACAGCTTCCTCTTGTTATTTACATAAACACCCATATTATCCATAGCATGAAGGGATGCAGAATGTTTAATACAGAATTAAAATAAAGCAATAAGTACAATAATTGATTTGAAGAATTCATGAAAGAAATCACTTAACCAAGACCACTTGTAAAAATGGGTTTCCACTCAAGTCAATCATGGGAGTTCCCCGCAGCAAGGTACAACTTGCCGTGAGGTGGGTTCTGGTGAAAACTGGGGGTTCCTTAGGCCATGTTCACACGGCTTATTGCCGGCGTAATTGCGGGGACGTATTTCGCCCACAGCTTGCCGGCCCCATAGACATGCCTTATCCACGGCGCGTATACGCCCTGAATAAGTAGCATGTCACTTTCTCCCCACTTGCCGTATTGTGCGAGCAAGGAGAGGAGCCGTAATCCATAGTTCCCCTTCGTCCTCATGCAGCACACAATGGGTTAATATCCTCCTCAACTCAGCTAGGACAGAAGAAAAAGAAACGAGTATCAGGTTCAAATAATTCAAACCTTAATTAGATCCACCTCACCCATATAAGCTCTCCTCAGACAATGAACAGACATGTTTTTTTCTTCTGTCCCAGCAGGACTTGTTATTTTTATTATTATGTTACTATCACTATTTCTAGGTTTTATTATTTTACTACAGTGGCTCCTGTGGTGGAGACCCAAGAGTTTCTTGGTGCATCTCCTCATTCCCCCACTACTGATCGGCCTAATTGGCTTGGGATCCCAGAGTTTCTGGGGCAGCCATGGCCTGTGGATTTCTCAGCCTGCGTTCCAGTTTAAACTCAGCAGAGCTTCATACCGGGCTGTTAGCCGGACATTGAATGCTTTATACCAGCGGAGAGGCACAGTATCAGAGGGTGACGGCTTATAATGACATTTTGTATGTATTCTGCCAGACTGTGCACTCTCCATTGTGCAAAGGTAAGAGATGAGTTCTCTCATACTTTCAGCTGTCTCTGGTAGCATTTGCTGTTAATGTTCCCCTGGATCAGGGGAGTGGCTGCTGTTTTATTCTGTTTTTCTTTGCACTGCCCTGCCGCACACTCTCCATGGTATAAAGGTAGGAAATTAGTTGTCTCATACTATCAGATGCTTCTGGTAATTTTTAATGGTCTGTTCTGGTTTTGCTCTTCTGGTTCAGAAGATTGGTTCCTGCAGACTTACTTTATTTTCTGAAGTCTTATAGCTGATGAGCAGCAGCAAAACATGAGAATAGAAGCTAGAAGTTATGGTGCAGGTTCTATGCTAATTTCCTGGCTCCTGCCTGGTAACTGAGTATTTTAAATTCTGCCTCATGATGAACAATTATTTGGTTGTGTTGCAACTAGAGATGGGTGAATTTCTCAAAAATTCGATTCGGTCACTTCGCCGAATTTTCCGACAAAATTCGTTTCGGTCCGAATTAATTCAGCACGAATCGCGTTAAAAAACAGCTATTTCCAGGCTGCACAGAGCCTGCAGGGTGCTGTAGAACGTAGTGCCATGCTTAAATATGCAGAGGGAGCTTGGTTTGGTCTTCATACAATGTTGTGTTTTAGTATGACACGCATATGACTGCCGCCGCTCTTAGAATCGCTTCACTATAAATTCCTGGGCACTTAGAGGGCAAAACTGACCAAAAAACTCAAGCGGGAATGTAGCCTGATAAAGTCATGCCAGCGAAAGCTGGAAAAAAACAAGCTGAGAGCTCAGGTGGCAACATTAGTGACAGAGTGTGGAGGTGACAGCGGCAGCCACAGCAGCATGATGTCAGACAGTGGCACAATGACATTCTGAAGGTGGCAAAAACAGGAGTAGGCCACAGAGTGGCACAATGACACAGTGTGGAGGTCACGGCGGCAGCAGCATGAGGTCAGGCAGTGGCACAATGACATTCTGTAGGTGGCAAAACAGTAGTAGGCCACAGAGTGGCACAATGACAGAGATTTGAGGTGACAGCGGCAGGAGCAACAGCATGAGGTCAGAGAGTGGCACAATGACACAGTGTGGAGGTCACGGCGGCAGCAGCATGAGGTCAGACAGTGGCACAATGACATTCTGGAGGTGGCAAAACTGGAGTAGGCCACAGAGTGGCACAATGACAGAGAGTGGAGTTCACGGCGGCAGCAGCATGAGGTCAGGCAGTGGCACAATGACATTCTGGAGGTGGCAAAAACTGGAGTAGGCCACAGAGTGGCACAATGACACAGTGTGGAGGTCACGACAGCAGCAGCATGAGGTCAGACAGTGGCACAATGACATTCTGGAGGTGGCAAAACAGTGGTAGGCCACAGAGTGGCACAATGACACAGTGTGGAGGTCACAGCAGCAGCAGCATGAGGTCAGGCAGTGGCACATGGACCATTCTGGAGGTGGCAAAATAGTAGTAGGCCACAGAGTGGCACAATGACAGAGATTTGAGGGTGACGGCGGCAGGGGCAACAGCATGAGGTCAGAGAGTGGCAATGACACAGGTGTAGGTGACCGGAGCAGCAACACGGCAGATGAGGACGAGAATGGCACAATGACAATGTGGATGTCCCCGGCACCAACAAAAACAGCCCAAGGGGAAAGGAAAA
>JAODAL010079778.1:0-12462 GCA_025379985.1 Phyllomedusa bahiana | reverse complement strand
TTTTTTTTTTGATTGCCAGATTGGAGTCAGGAAGAATTTTCTCTAAAATGAGGAAAAAAGGCTTCTCCCCTCATTGGTTTTTTTGCCTTCCCGGATCAACCCCCTTAGCACAACAGGCGAACTAAAGGATGACTTGTCTTTTTTTACCCTTACAAACTATGAAACTATGAAAAAATTGCAGGGTAAAGCCAATAGAGCCCGGCGGGTTCTGTGACTCCCCCGCATATAAAAGTCCGGGGCGCGACGCCGGGGGAGTCACACTCCTTCACTGTGCTATGGGGAAGGTGCTCCGCGGCGATAGCTTTTTACGAAGAATTGATTTTTTTAAGCGATTTCGGGGGGTTGTCAGCTTGTCTCAGAGTTTTTCTTATGTTCTATTTCTAATTTTTGGGGTTTTTGGATCTAAAACCCTGGTGGTCCACTGCAGCTGATTAATTCAATATAAAGTGGGATCTAACCAGCCCTGTTGAAATTATTTAAAGAAACGCTTTTTTAAAAATAAAAACCCCACTTCATTTTGGTGCCATTTCTATTCGAAATTTAACCCCAGGGGTTTAAATTTAAAGCGTTGTTTTGCTGGTTTTCGACCCAAAAAACCTCTTTTCCCAAAACGCCAAAATATTAAATTTTTCCTGTAGCCTAATTCACGCAAAGGGGTTAATTAAAAACTTACTCTTGTTGTGGGGCGTAGAAAAAACCAATTGTAACACGTACAAAGCATAGTTTGTGCGGCTAATTTCTTTGGCACAATTTACATCCGGGGGTTTTTTTAACGTTTTTTTGCGGGTGGCTGAAAAAAATAAACCGTCTTTTTAAACCCCAAAATATAAAAATTTTTCCTGTAGCAAATTATTCCGAAGGTTAATTAAGCCTGTTTGTGCTTTTACATTTAGTAAAACACACATGTTTTTAAAGACACATAAAAGTAAATTTTTCCGGGCCATTTGTGGGGCACAATTTTTTCCCAAGGGGTTTCCCCCAAAAGCTTGTTACTGGATTAATTGGAGCCCCAAAAAAGAGTGTATATTTATCAATACAGAAAATATCAAACATGTTGTACTTTTAGAACAAACAGTATGTCAGACAGTGAAGTCGCAGGCTCGCCCTGCGATAGAAGGGCAAAAAACATTCCGGGAAAGGCCCTGGTTGCAGCACGCAAGGGGACGTCGCAGCAGGGGTCACTCGGTGGGCCCCACAATGCCGTTCTCTAGCGGCCTGTTTTGTTCAGCACCCAAGGGTTCTTGATTGGTTTGACTAGGTCTCCTTTTCCCTTTCCCAGATGACATCTGAAAAACCCCAGCAAAGTGTGGGAACCCAAAAAACCCCTTTTTTTGGCAGGGCCCCGGGGAGCGGGTTTCAGCGGCCCTCACCTTCCTCCCCTGCCTCGCCCATCCGGTTCCCTCGCCAGAGATCTCTTGTGGTCGGGCTCGCCCCACTATATAGCAGGAGAAAAATTTGAGGGGGCAGTCACAGTATTTTGGCAGCGAAAAAAGGGGCCAATATCCCCTTATTGCAGTAGGCGGCAAAGATAGTTGTGGGGTGGATGGGGGGCATGTTTTGAGGGGTCCCCTTTGGCATACCAAGCCCGGGGGTGAAAAACAGCAGTGATGATGAAACAAAAATAGTATGATGTACCCGAGCACTTGGGAGGGGGAGGAAAGGGGCTTCACTGTCAGGGAAAAGGGCTCATTTTCGCGTCGGGCAGGGGCGCACCCAGCAAATGGGTCTGTGGCCGGAGTCAGCGGGATGGCATTGAGGGGGGACCAAGGGCCAGGGGGTAAAAAACCCACTCGCAGGTCCAAAAAAGAACGGCACTGGGGTAGCGAGGCAGCGGCGGTATGATCGTCGGACTTTTGGCGGAAAAAATCCGAAAAAGGCGGTGGGGGTTTCTTTGCAAAAGACACCGGGGGACCCAAAATAGGGAATCAGAATCTGTAAGCAAAAATGAAACGTTCCGGGGACAAACGTTGGACCCCGGCCCCTGCGTCAACACATGCAGCTCCCACCCGGGGGCCCTGGAGAAACGTGGCAAATGGGGGGTCCATCCTGCCGCCGCGCAACACACCCCCAGTGGCACGCATGCCATTCACCAGTCAAGGCTCCACCACCTCAAAAAGGGGGAGCTTTTCTCTTTGACATCTTTTCTCCCGCTCCAGATGCCCCTCTTCGCACTCATGGCTCCAGCAGTCGTTCACGGGCGTTTTGCAAAGAGACAACAGAATCTCCAAAAACACCTAAGGTGCAGCAGCTGACCATGCTCCTGTCCAAGTTGTTGGACTGCACCCCTCCTTTCCCAAAAAGGGGGATCTGCACCTTTTCAGAGAACTAATGGCTTGTGCCGACCCGAGAGAGAGGTTCCGGCCATAATTTCTTTTAAAAAGGGGGCAGTCCCAGCACCAAAATAGTAGAACAAGGGGGGTCATTCCTTAGTTTGGTTTGTTCCAAGGTGCAGGGGCAGCCGGAGGGGAGCTGTAACTACGGTCAGGGCAAGTACGCCCTTTACGGCCCACTGGGTGAATGGGCTTCCACCCCCAGGCACACCAACAACTTGGACAGGAGAGCCGCTTTCTCCTCCACGTTTCCATGCTGCCCTGGTCAATGTCCGCCCCCCCCCTCTTCCACCCCCACCATCTCAGCCTCCACAAGTATTTGCTCCACATACCACATGTGAGGGCCAGGGGTGCCGAAATTTACCCCGGTTCCCTCCGAACGAAGTCACCGGGGGGGAACGCTCCCGTCATGCGCAAAAAAATCGATGTGTGGCTTTCTCCCACCAACTGCAAATCGGAACCTGGTGGGGACAATGGAGGAACATGGGTCCGCGCCCTTACCGGGGGGGATGGCCAGCCCCCTGCAGGGCGATGTGTTAATCGGTTTGAAAAGGGTTTCCCTGAAGTCTTTCCCCGATCTTCAGAACATTCAAAAAATGGCCGGAAACTGTGCTGCCTTTACCATTGTAAAAACCGGGAACCCCCTCCTCGAATTTCGAGCAAACGGCCCCCCAACACACTTGATATGCGATGTTTCCACCCCTGGAATCCAGCCGCCCTGTTGGCGACTTTTTATGAAAAAGGAAAGGCCATTAACGATTTTTTGATGACCCGGCAAAAGAAATACTTCCTTGTAATTTTTGTCACCAGTGGCCCATGCGTGACATGCCGTTTTTTTTTAGGCCAAAACGAGGGGGCACGTTATTTGTCGTTTTGCCGGGGCTACGGGAGAAAAAACGTCATTCCCCTGCTTAGTCCTGCAACAGAGCGAAAAATTGCTGGGCAGGGGGGTGGAGACGTGGCACTACATTCGTGGCCACATGAGTCCCCGGTGGGGGGCTGAAATGGGGGAGGGGAGGGGACTTGGAGCGAACATTGTTGGTTTAAAAGAGGGATTTTCTACCCCCCGTGCAAAAGGAGGAGGAGCAGCTGGAGGAGGTGAAGGAGAGAGGAAGATGGGCAATGACCCCCCAAGCACCGTGGCAAATATACAGGGAAAGGAGGAGGGGGCCCCGGAGTCACTTGTGCAGATGGCCCCCACTGCTTTTTTGCCCGGCTAGTGACAGCAATGTCAGCATGGGAGAGGGGTGACTTCGGTTCCCCCCCTATTGGACCCCGCTACCGGTCCCCAAAAAGGGGCCTTTTTTCCCAGCTATTTAAGGGAGCAAAACCAAAAAAATAAGGGGGAAACCCCGTAGTCTTGGCCCTGCCTTGTGCGGCATGTCCCCCCTTTGCAGGGCTGACCGGGGGGTTTCCCCCAGCCCCTCACTGCCCGGCTCCTGGGAAAGGTGGGGGGGTTAAGGGAGTACCAACTCCTCAGTAGTAAACCCAAGTCGGAGTCACTGATGAGCAGCTTCCTTCACCCCCAATGAGGGGGGCGTCCCAGCAGCCACAGGCCCGGAGCATCCCTGAACCAACAGGGTTTTGGCCTACTTGGACAGCACTCTGCCACCCGTTAAAGATCTGCTGGCTACGGGAGCCAAACTGGAGTGTGGCCACAAATTGGGCCGAGTTTGCAGTGGAGAACTGTCCGCCCCCAGTGTGTGGCATCAGAGGGGGTTTATGCGGCGGGGGCCATCGTTTCCCCCAAAGGGGAACCTGCTTGTCCCCGGGGGGAAAGTTTTAACGCGTCCTTTGTCAAGATGAATCAGGGTGGGATCGGCCCGGTTTCCACACACCAAGCCTTTTGGGGTCATCTGGGGTTCCAAACTACCCGCCCAGCCATTTTGATCCGCCCCCCGCCTGATGCCACCATCTGCGCCCCGTTTTCCATCTGCCTCCCCCCATCTTTTCCCGGGGGCTGGGATTTTCCCCCCCACCTCAACCTTGTCATTGTGCCACCTTGACCCAGTGCTGCTGCTGTTGCTGTTCCTGACTCCACATGTTCATTGTCCCCCTGCGACCCCATGCTGCGCTGGGCTGCTGCCTTCCTCCACACTGGTTTTTTGTGCCCTGCCCCGACCTCTGCTGCTGCCGCCATGACCTCCGCTCTCAGTCATGGCCACTCTGTGGCTTCTCTGTTTTGCCACCTAAATGTATTGGCCACTGTCTGACCTATGCTGTGTGTGACCTGCCGTGCCCCCCCACCCCTGTGTCATTGAGCCACTGCCGACTTCATGCTGCTGCCCCCTGACCTCCCCTCTCAGCTTGTGCCATTTGTGGCTTCCTCCTGTTTTTCCCCCCCCAGAAATTCATTGTGCCATGCCTGACTCATGCTTGCTGTCGTGACCCCCCACACTGTGTGATTTGCCCCTCTGGCCTAATACTGTTTTTCCCCCTCCAGAATTAATTGTGCCGCCTGATCTCATACTGCGCCCCCGTGACCTCCACCGTGTGATTGTGCCACTCTGTGGCCAATATGTTTTGCCCCCTCCAGAAGTCATTGTGCCACTGCCGATCTCATGCGCAGCTGTCGTCACCTCCACACTGTATCATTGTGCCACTCTTGGCCTAATCTGTTTTTGCGCACCGAATGTCATTGTGCCCCTTCCTGATCTCATATGCTGCCGACGTGACTCCGCTTCAGTCATTTTGCCTCTGTGGCTTCCTCGTGTTTTGCCACCCCCAAAATGTCTTGTGCCATGCCCGCCTCATACTGTGTGGCTGCCGCCCTCACCTCCACACTCTGCACTAAGTTGCCACCTGAGCTCTCGCTTGTTTTTTTCCCGCTTTTGCTGGGTGACTTTATCAGGGTACTTCCCGCTTTAGTTTTTTTTGGGAGTTTTGCCCTCTTAAGTGCCCAAATTTTTATAAGCGATTTAAGAGCGGCGGCAGTCATTGCTTTCATACTAAACACAAAAATTGTATAGCCCCAAACCCAAACCCCTTGCATATTTTGCATGGCACAACTTCTACAGCAACCCCGCAGGCTCTGTGCAGCCGGAAAAAGCGCTTTTTTAACGCGATTTGTGCAAATAATTCGGAACAAAAGAATTTTGACGGAAAATTTTGGCGAAGTGACCCCAATCGGGTTTTGAGAAATTCGGCCCCTAGTTATGATTTTGTTTATTGATCTGTTTTCTTCGTTCATAGATTTTTTTCATCCAATTTTCCTGTATTTGGAAAAATAGTCTCATGTCTGCATCACCTCATTAGAAATTTTTCATTCAGTTTTTCCATGTTTGGGAAATAGATGGCTGGTTAATCCATTGTTTTAATATATAATGGCTTTCTGAGACATGAAGATGATATTTATATTTCAATCTTAATTCTTCCAATTATGGACACAGACTTAATTTTTTGATGTTGCATGTTTTTTGTATAGTGTAAGATCTACAGTATATTTGAAAAAAATAAAAGCAAAACATTATAAGAGGAAGTCTTATTTTTTAGGCCAAGTTCTCACATTGTGACTGTCATGTAGCCGAGATAAATCCACAATGCGGTTGAAATTACACTGATATGCAATATAGCACCACCTATCAAAGTATCTGTTTTCAGATGAATTAACGTCAGGAAAATCCGCAACCGCATAACTAATTTAACAGTATCTGTACTTTTTGCTTGTTAGGATATGTTCACTATAGTTTTTTTCTTCTTCATTTCAGAAGTATACAGTATGTCATAGTGTTCCTATTATGAAACTGGTAAAACTTCAAAGTATGCCGCTATATACACTTTCAGTAGCATATGCTATTGTATAGACCTAAATACTTATACTTTTGTCATTGACTCCTATTGTAAATATAAACAAGAGAAGAAAAGAAAAAGAAGGTATACTGTCTAGTATAGGTTATTTTCTCTACATACAAATATATTAGAGTTTCTGATCAATGTTCACATGAGAGCATCACGCAATTGCAGACAGGGTTCTCCTGAATTTCAGCTTGGTGGCTTTTTTGGACATTGAAATACACTGAACTCATTATGGTCATAGCTTGACATACTCTAAACTTTGTGAGAAAACTACATCATCCTGCTGAAAGTATCTGTTATGGTCAGGTGGTGGATCCACTGGGTCACCTTGAGAGATGACACCAAGCATGCCATGAAGCAGAGTCTACGGACCCCCATAGTATTCTCCAGAGTCCACCGCAAGGCAGGATGGAGGCAGGATGGATTCCGCCACAAGGCAGAGGACTCCCTGGTCATTTTTCCTGACATGACTGCTTGCAGTGACAGCCGGAGTGTAAAACGAAGTACACAGCGTTCAGGAAGAGGTGTAACTGAGTCACAGACAAGGAGGTCAGGACAGGTGACGGGCAAAGCATAGTCAAAAGTGCGTAAGCAGAGGTCAAACCAGAAGTTCACAGAAACAAGGCAAAATAGCGCAAACCAATGGCGGGAACACCAACAAACTGGTAAAGAGCAGAGAAAGGAAGTTCCTTGAATTAAAAAGTGCCAGCAGGGGATAGGGTCAATGCAAATAGGAGGAGCGTCCTGTGCACACCTGCCATGGACAGAGTTAGAGAGTGGAGCATGACGGGGGAGAGGTGAGTGATGGCCGTGATGAGGAGCAGAGACAAAAGCGCGTCGGCGGTCCGGAGCAGGGACTATGCCACACATCATTTAAAGTAGCCTTTCTAATATTTGGAGTCCTTGGCCATGCTTAGCGCCCAGCTCTATTTAAGTACTTTGGGTAGCTGTTTTCTTGCAGTATCTTCTGTTGCAGGCAACTCATTTTGTTCACAGTGTCCTTTCTTTACAATATTTTGCAGTCTTGAGATCTTACTCAAGGTCATTGTCAAAAGATCTCATGGTCACATAGCAATACATTTACATATTTCCTTCTAATTATACTCTCACACAACAATGGACAAAATGTGTTCTAGATATTTCAGTGTAATTATGTTTACCAAAATCACCAAAGATGAGATCCCCAGTTCATAATTAAATAGAAATCTTGAGCCTCCTGAGTCATACAAAGAGAAGAAAGGCAGAGCATGAAATTAGCCAGATGAGCCACTTTTGTCAAACACAAACATAATCCATACTTGCTGAGTTTCTGTGCATCCGACAATTAACAACCAACCCACTGTGCCCTCCCATTTTGATAATCAGCAATCATGTATCTTTTTGTGCAGTATATTGGTTATCTTAATAGGTCAACTTACTTGAGAGCATAGCTTTACTCATAAAGGATGGCACTCTCCAACCTGAAGGTCAAAACTTATGACAAGATCGTAGGGAGGCAAAGCATAAACCAACCATTGGATATTTTAAATGCTCATTGCAGCTTACCCCCTTGTCTTTATGTCCATGTGTAAATGAATAGGTCTCTTTTCCACAAAAATTTCTTAAGCGTGTTACTTGGATGCCGGTGGTTCAGTCCGATCCGCACGGATGAAGCTGCCAGTCACACTTCGCAATACACAAGGTTAATCATCCAATGAGACGGAATATCCAGCGAATCCGTTTATCACCACTTTATTCCATAGTGTATATCAGACAGGACAGTGAACATGTAGCGTACATAACGCCAACGCATTTCGGGCCTCTTTGGGTCCTTGATCACAGCATATTTCTACCACATAAAACACAGACATTTATATAAATCCTAAAAAACATGTAACACAACCACGTGTTAGTAAGCGTGGATTCAAATATTAACTCTTTAAGTCACAACAATACTCTAAACGAATGCCATGCATTCGCCAAACATATGCCTAAAGAAACACATGCTTAAAAAACATATGCCTAAAAAACATACCTCTAAAAAACATTGTAATATATTTAGAGTTTTAGAATACCATGTCTACTATTCTCCTAGAACGAGCAGGTGGCAACTAGTAAATATACAAGTGGTCATTACTCTTATTCATCCCCTTTGGGAAACATGTATCACACGTCAAAATCCAATAAGCCTCACGTAGTCTGAGTCTCTTTTCCCAGTCGCCCCCTGCTCGGCGGCTTGTTAACTCTTTATATCACTCCGCATTTTAAATGAGTAATTACTCCTTCATGCACCTCTACAAAATGCCTAGTAACCCCAGAAAGGTAAGTTTGTTTATTACAAATACCTGCAAGATGTTCTGCAATTCTTTGTTTCATTTTCCGTATCGTGCTACCTATATACTTCATATTGCTTTGTACACACTGCACATAGTATACAACATGGTCTGATTCACAGTTCGCATATTGTTTCAATTCAAACTGTTTGGTACAACTACTATCCGAAAAACTCTGACCTTTGATAACCAAGGTGCATATATTGCACCTATTCCTCCCACAGGGAAAGCTGCCTCGACAATGTAACCAAGTTTTTTCCTTGTTCCTAACAAACATACTGGGAGATATTTTATTAGCCACAGTAACACCTCTTTTGGAGACACACTTCACACCACTCTCCACATAGTTTTTCAATATCGGCTCCCGACGTAAAATTTGTAAATTTTTACAAAAGATTTTTCTGATTTCTGCAAAATTATCACTATATCTTGTTGAAAGAACATGTTTTTCCATTTTCTTTTTCTTTTTTTCTGCACTCTCCTTCAATAACATATCCTGTGTTTTATTTTTGATTTTACCAAATGCTTCATCTAATGAATATTCTGGATAATTTCTAATTTTCAATCTTTCATCAATATTTTTTTTCTTTTAAAAAAATCATTTTCTAAAGTGCATGATCTTTTAGCTCTAATATACTCTCCCATAGGAATGGCCACTATAGTGTGGAATGGATGATTACTTGTAGCATGCAACAACGTATTGCCACATTGTGGCTTTCTATATGTCTTGTAAGGACCCTCCCAGATGTTCTGTCACCCTCCAATTCTGAATCTAGGAAAGAAATCTTGTGGGAATCAAAAGAAAAAGTAAATTTTAGATTGTACTCCTTGTTATTTAAATAGTCCACAAATTTCGGTATGGACGCCACATCGCCACATCGCGACCCCAAACAAACAGGAGGACCAAACCATCTTATATTGTCTCCATATGGGTTTTCACAACCAAAAATCACTTGATTTTCCCACCATCCCATATACAAATTGGCAATGGTGGGAGATGCTGATGCCCCCATGGGTGCTCCCACTAGTTGCAGGTAAAACTCATCGTCAAGCTTGAAATAGTTACTCTCCAACAAAAAAGTAACACTTTGTATAATGAAAGTTTTTTCTTCCATAGTGTAGTTAATGTGCTCTTTCAGAAAAAACTCAATGACTCTTATTGCTAAACAATGTGGTATATATGAGTATAAATTAACCACATCGCAACTTAACCAGGTATCCAGAAAAGACCATGAAATTTCCTGAAAGGTTTTTAATACACTTGTGCTATCCATCAAAAATCCCGGCAGTTTACGAACCAATGGTTACAGACAAGCATCCACTCACCCACTACGTTTTTCAGTCAATGAACCATTGCTAGAAATTATTGGACGTAATTTTGGGGGGAAGATTTTCATGTGTCTTAGGGATACCATAATATAGCGAAGTTCTTGGATTTTTCTCAAACAGATATGTTTTTTGTTTTTCTAAAATTACACCCATATCCCTACCTTCTTCTAATAATTTTTCCAGTTTGATTTTAAAATTCTCTGTGGGGTACATTTCTAACTTATGGTATGTAAGCCTATCCTCAAAAGTTTCCAACACCAATTTTATATATAGTTGATCGTCCATCACCACTATTTAACCCCACCTTATCTGATTTTTTAATAATTAAGCTTCTGTTTCTCTTTAATTCCCATAAGGCTTTTCTTTGGGAATACGTCAAATTATTATTATTTTGTTTTAATTATTATTATCAATAGCTCTCAAATCCCTTTCCATGGCCTCTTGAAATACATTAAGAGCCGGGACTCTAGCTTTTAAGGGGTAAAATAGTGGGTTGGACGATTTATGTTCCATATCTAAACTCTGAAATTCAACCATATCAGAATTTTCTCTCTTTAGCTCTTCCAAAATATTCAATGACCTTTGTTCTGCAAAAGCTAAATTCTCATATTCATTAACCTGTTCACTATCCTCCTTCAATACATGTGTTTGCTGACATTCATCTGCAACATCTTTATCATAGAAAAACCTTTTAACCGTCAGGAGTAGTGTAGAGCGATTATTATCGACAAAGTTGAAATCGCCAAGGTTTTTATGGTGATCGAAAATTTTAGATCATGCGATAATTAAGGCTAAAATCTGTGCATCATCTATTAAGATCGCCCCATTTTCGGCGCTTCCTGAAATTTTTTGGCGGCCAGCAAATCCGATTACAGAATAGTGCAGGGTGTGTTGTGTGTGCGACATCTTGACTGGATGTGTATGGTTGCGATTGGCTGGAAAAATCACATGACCTCTTTTACATAGAACAGCGTTTCCTGTTCAGCCTCATGTCTCTCAGCGTACTCAGAGCAAAAAAGGACGCGCGCTCTGCTTGTGTCCAAACAGCTCAGCGAAATTATTATATTTCTTCACAGAGAAACCTCTACTATTAGCTGTGATCCTTACAAATTTTGTTAGATTAGAGAATGGAAGATTTTATATAGTTAGGGAGAGAATTTTAAAGGAGCATCTCCGCTGTAAAGTCAACAGGGGGGAGCGAAGGGGGGGCCCCCGCGGGCGAACACAGACAAGCATATAAAAAAAAAAAATACTGGATAAGTTCACCAAGACTTAGTGTAGACATTGCAATAGCTTTATTAATTAACAGTTTTCTATTGAAATATTCCTGGATATGGGCAGCCTGAACTTATAGGATACACATCTTTTCTAGTAACTCAGGTCTCTTTGTTAGGTTTCCCAAAACTCCACTTTTATTATCAGTATACATTTCAGAAGGTGTTCATTTTCAATTTTGCCCATTCCCCCTTTGTTGATATATCCACCTTGTACATAAATTAGAATCCAGCAAGTCAGCACAGGTTGATAGGTGCCAAAAATACCTTTTAATATCCGAATAAATTTCAGATACGTGTTTTTTTACTTTGGCGCACTACAGCTTTGTTCATTGAGGGGCCTTGCACTTAAATGTGAAATACTGCAATTTTTTAGTCACCACAGGGAACTGATAGGTGCCAAAAAATTACCTTTTTATTATCCTAATACATTTCAGAACGTGTTTTTTTCACTTTGGCGCACTACAGCTTTGTTCATTTATGCACCTTGCACTTAATTTGAATACTGCAATTTTTTAGTCACCACAGGTGAATTGATAGGTGCCAAAAAATACCTTTTATTATCCGAAAACATTTCAGATACGTGTTTTTTCACTTTGGCGCAGGCCAGCTTTGTTGATAGATCTACTTTGCAGTTAAATTTGAATACAGAAATTTTGTAGTCACCACAGGTGAATTGATAGGTGCCAAAAATACCTTTTATTAACCGAATACATTACAGATACGTGTTTTTTTTTCACTTTTGCCCAGTCCAGATTTTTTGATAGGCCACCTTGCAGTTAAATTTGAATCCAGCAATTGTGTAGATACCACTGGTGAATTGATAGGTTGCAAAAATACCTTTTATTATCCGAATACATTACAGATACGTGTTTTTTCACTTTGGCGCACTACAACTTTGTTCAATTTAGGCACCCTTTCACTTAAATGTGAATACTACAATTTTTATCACCACAGGTGAATTGATAGGTGCCAAAAAATACCTTTTATTATCCGAAAACATTTAGATAAAGTTTTTTTCACTTTGGGGCAGGCCCCTTTGTTGATAGATCACTTTTAGTTAAAATTTTTAAAAAAGCAAATTTTTGTAGTCACCACAGGTGAATTGATAGGGGCCAAAAAAACCTTTTATTATCCAATACATTTCAGTACTGTTATTTCCTTTTGGGGCACACGCTTTTTTCATTTAGGGACCTTTACTAAATGGAAAAACAATTTTTAGTCACCCCAGGGGAAATTTATAACCAAAAAATACCTTTTATTATCCGAAACATTTCAGACGTTTTTTTGACTTTTTCGCACTACAGTTTATTCATTGAGGGAAGAGATGGCCCAATTTCCAAAATTTGGTTTGGTCACTTCGCCAATTTTCCGACAAAAATTTGTTCGGTCCAATTTCTTCGGGACGAATCACGTTAAAAA
>JAODAL010079777.1:0-12464 GCA_025379985.1 Phyllomedusa bahiana | reverse complement strand
AAAAACCCGTGCCGTGGGGACAAGGCCTAAGCTTTCGGACAGTCGGAACCCTGTTTTAATTGCCATGATTGAAAATGCCTCACATCTGAGCTGTCTTACCCCTTAGATGCATGCTGAATAGTCACCATAGCATCTAATTGGTTTTGCCGTTATTTCGATTCCTTTCAGAAAGGACACTTATTGTTTCCAGTGCTGGCTTGCATATTAACCGGAACTGGTTTCCCACCCATGTACAGGACGACCACCTTCACTTTACCTGAAACACAGCAGCTGCAATGATTCCAGTAGCAAAATTTGTTTTGTGTAATCTGGCGGAGAATTAATATTTGTGGAACAAAACCTTCATGCACATAATTAACATAAACCTGTTGTACACTAACCCTGTTTCATATGTTTTGTTGGCAGGATGATGATGATCCTGCAGCATCATTTGGGCAGAAGAAACCAGGATATCATGCTCCTGTTGCTTTATTAAATGATATTCCTCAATCAGCTGAACAGGTACTTTAAATTGGTTAGTGAGAAGTTTGAGCATATTTAGTTTAGTACGTTATTGTTTTAAAATGTATGGAGTCACCCTGCATGATTTTTCTGCAAGTGCTGAGGTTCGGTTCATATATAGCGGTCACATCATGTCCCAAGGTGCAGTTGTTATGCACTGGCAATGAATCCGGTGTCTTCAGTTAAAGCGACACTACTATCAAAAAATATTTTGTTGAGATCAATATTCCTGGAAAACTACACAGTACAGGAATACCGTCAGTTTTTCGGGGTTTTCAGTTTTTGAAGCTGCCGAGAATCTGACGGTACCCTGCACTGCATAGACGACAATGAAAAACCTGTGCTGTAGTCTATACAGCACGCGTTTTTAACTGTTACGTTAAAAATCTGGTGGAATCTGCAACATGTTGCATGTTCCACCTGAGTCCTGCAGTTTGCTGTTGGATTCCCATGCATTCAATTGTATGGGCTGACAACAAAAACTAAAAAGACTACGGTTTTTGCACAAATCGACACTAAAAACCATGGTCCTGCAAAGGACAAAATGCCGTTGGCTTTCCAACGTATTTTGTCTTATGCTGTGTGCACTTAGCCTAAGTTGGAATCTGTTTAAAAATATTTTGTCCCCTGCAATTTGGGGTGGGGATTGAGAGAATGCCGTTCCACCCACTCACCAGTGAAGTGGATGTTGCTTCCTCTTAGGCCATGTTCACACGGCTTAAAATGGGCCGTATTTCGGTCCATAATTACGTGCCGAAGTGCGCAAATTACGGGCTGAAAACGGCCCATTCATTATGGTAATCCACAGTTCTCCTAGAGAACTATGGATTACGTCTCCTCTACCTGCTCGGCGAATCCGCTGGGCGGGGAGATAATTCACATGTGAATTACCAGCGGCGTATACGCGCCGCTGGTAATAAAAGTCAATGGGCCCGCCCCCGGCCACACGGCGTAATTGCGGGGCGTAATTACGTCCCGCAGTTAAGCCGTGTGAACATAGCCTTATACTTACCTGAGCATTTGGCTCATGGGGCTCCTGCTTCACCACTGGCTGGCCTCTTTGTCTGCATTCAGTGCCCACATCGAGTTGCTGTACAGGAGTGTACAGAGTATTGTGGGCAGTATCGAGCTGCAAGGGATGTGGGTGTTCACCAACCTCTTCAGTGTCCACATTGCAGCGCAGTATCGTGTACATGGACATTTATTTTTATAGATGGCAGTATTTCAGGACAACTGCAACCATTATGTTGAGTGACTCTCAACCCATTTAACTGCTGTTTTTGCTGCTCATAGTGGTAACTGAATATTAGCTGGTTGTCATAAAAATGTGACTATTCTATATATTTTATAGAATAATTTTTGTTAGCCTATATAGTTCTGATTCACTTTTTCATCCCTTATATAGTATGATCCATTTGCTGAGCACAGACCTCCAAAGATTGCAGACCGGGAAGATGAATACAAAAAGCATAGGCGGACCATGATAATTTCCCCAGAGCGTCTTGATCCTTTTGCAGATGGTATTGGAAATTTTACTACCTTTTTTTTCCTAATTTTGACTGATTACTTTTTTTCCCCCCATGCATATAAAATGCAGTTTAAAATTTAATTATTTGTTTTAATGTGTAAGGCTATCATTTATATTAGCTTTGTGACACAACATAACTTTTAAAAATGTGGTTAAAAATGAATTCGGCATACAACTTGTATGACTGCTGCAGTTATTTATTGTAATGTATGATACTTAAAGGGGTTGTCTCGCTACCTTGATTCATCTTACCTCAGTCCTGTTTTCTTGAGTTCACTTTGAATTCGGGTCGTGTTTACTGGCTTTTAATAGGCTGCAGTAGAAGCCAGGTCTGTAGCTATAGCAAACAGTGCTGGCAGCCTATCGGGACAGAACAAACAGGTCTGTAGCTATAGCGACCTGAGGAGCTGATGCAGCCCATACAAGAGGGGATATCTAGGAACAGGTAGGTCACTGTTAATGGACACATACTGCAAAGTGACTTGTTTTTGCAAGATCTTCAATATAAAAAGCAATCCTTGTAGTGAAACAACCCCTTTAAGTTTACCTTTACATTTGCCATGATTAGTTAATTGAAAAATCCATTTAGTCTAAAGAGATACCAAGCAATATTATGATCGTCTGCACAAACGATATTTTTAATTAGGTGGCAGTTAGGAACAGTGTCACATTGCTTTACTATACTCTGATGCTGCTTATGTAGACTTCAGGTTTCAACTTTTGCATCTGAAGATTCTTAAAGCAAGACTGGCATTTTGTTTTGCAGTTGCCAGCTTTTTATTTTTTGTCTTCTACTTGGTTGAAACTGGTGTGCTACACTTTATTTTTCAATAATTGTGATATGCATGTAGGTAATTTCTCTTGAATTACAACCTGCATGAAACAGTAGTGAGTTTTTCTGTGTGATTAAAAATGTAAATGATGAACAATGCTTGTTAGACTTCACTAGCCCATACTAACTGTCCTTAATTTCTTTCCTACAGCAGTACTGCTAAATGCCAGTCCTGTCTGCATTCTTAAGGGTACAGTGCAACACATCCTGTGTAGCAAATCGTGAAAATGTAATCCAAAGGATGTCCTATCATAACTAGTGTCCACTTGACATTGCAAATTGGGCATGGTAGCCGACATTAAAAGCGTGTATATTTATTTTCCTAATTTGGATTAGAAGAGAAACATTTGCTATCCCTCCTAAAATTCCTTAATCACAGTTTAAGTAATCCTGCATGAACATAAATATTCTTAGTATATATGATTAGGTGGTATTGACCAGTCCTACGGTCAATGAAATGTTGTTCATATTCAAGACTGATCTAGGTAGGCTAAATTAAAGGAGAACTAAAGGCCAAAAAACTTAATTTTTTTTTCCAATAATTTCTTTATTTTAAGAATCTTAATTTGTTTAAACCAGTCACCTCTTTCAAAACAGAATACATGTAATATTTTCCTGTAGGAGGATGTTATAACTACATAAAGAAGATTGTTCTATTAAAACATTGAAAGGAATAGAAAGTATTCACTCCTAAAGCAATAAGCCCCTTGCAGATACTGGCTAAATTTTATTTATTTATTTATTTTTTTAACTGTCTGATATTGACACTATAAATAGACAGGAAGTTTAGCAGGTACACATCCCTCAGCCTACATTGAAAGGCTCTAGATAAGGGACTTGCATATGTTTTTTTTTTTTTTCTCACTAGTATCTCACTGAGGTTTAGGTTATCATTATGTTCTCGGAATTCTTACTTAATAAACTTGCCCCATAATTTTTAGCATTTTTTTTGCAATGTCTCTCTTAAAGACAATCTAATAGTACATAGGTATTTATTGTTTTACAATGCACATAAAACTACTATAATCCATGTAAGAGTCGCTGATATGCTCCATAATTTTGTCAAATTAAAACTGTCAATAGTCGTGTAGGCACTCACCTCCATGTAGTACCCACAAACCGTACACACACTTCCGTATAGTGTACACTTTCGCAGCGCTCCCTTTTACATAGATGAGGCTTTATGAGTAAGGGTGTGTTCACATGGCGTCTTGCCCCCGTATGAACATGCGCTTTTATGATGCGTCTCTGGGTCCATCAGAACGGACCCAGAGACGCATCTAACAATTGGCATTGAGTTTATCACTGCCTGCAATGACACACGCAGCAGCGTTCACATGAGTGATCGCCGCTGCGTGTTTGCATTGCGCCTGTCAGGTCCGTCTTTTGGATGCGATCCAAGAATTGCATGTCATACGCATCCGAAAGACAGACCTGACTGGCGCGATGCAAACACGAAGCGGCGATCACTCATGTGAATGCTGCTGCGTGTCTGTCATTGCCGGCAGTGTGATCATACCATGATCGTTATTAACATGACATCTGGAGGATTAAATGGATGGGATGGGAGCAAATGCTAATCATAGCAATTGCATTGGGAGCCTGGCTGTACATTACATCTCCCGCTGCAGGAGGTGGGGCATATGACATCAAGGGTGTCCAGGCTGCGTGTTAAATGTATGGTGTAGGCCCAGAATGGGTTAAATTTACATTATTTTTGTGCCATAATCTTTTTTAATGTGTCAAAAATTAAACTTCCTGTGCCATACCCTTATTTAAATAAAACCGGTCACGCTTGTTTTTGTTCTTTTTTGGTGCTTTTCATTTGGTGCTTTTCATTCGTTGGTGCACCATAAATCTTGGGCATATTATTAAACTAAAATGTGGCACATATGTATTAATAAATGTGCCCATAGTATTATTTCCTTGATCCAGTAAAACGTTTTTGTACTTGTTGCAGATTCTTCAAATGAGCTCTCCAGTGTCCAAATGTAGGGTACAGCTTTAAATAAAACTTTTAGGTCCTCATCTATGAAAACTGTCTTTGTTGAATACTTTATTTGTTGCCCATAACAACCAGTCAGAACTCCCTTTTCATTTCATTATAGTGCTCTGAAAAAATGAAAGGGGATCTCTGATTGGTTGTTATGGCTGATATGGGAATCTAAAATATCCCCAGCTTTGTTTGTTTGGCGTCCAAATTCTAAATTAACTCAAAAGTGTATGTGCACATAAATCGTCGAAAGAACGAGAAATTTCCCAAAATGTCAGTGTATCCTTTCTCCTTTATTGAAAGCTTGGCAAGCGGTTTTATTAACTTTGAGTAATCTATGCAAAACAGATATATTTCTATTGGTTAATACCTTTTTAGTCATCTTTCGTTAGTAACACCTCTTTTTTATAATTCATGTGTTATAACAATCACCTCATTAATAAGCATCTTTACTGGTCAGTACTAAAATCACACCGCTAATTATGCTGATTATTCTAAATATTTGTGAACGCTACTTAGCATGTATGACGTAGTGATTCTGTGATAATCTAAAGGTCAGTGTTTCTATTGCGCTTTGTCCTATCTCTAGCCTGGCTGTCCTTCGTAAACCAAAATATAAGCCATTATTTACACTTTTTTGGAGTCTGTGTCTGAAATTCTCTCAGACAATACAAGGACACAGGCATTATGGAAGAATACAGGCCTCTTTAGAAACTGCTAAACTTTTAACCCTGTATTAAATAACATTAGAATTTATTAATTTCCATATCATGGGTAACAAAGAAAATCTTAGACCTAAACCGTTTTTATATATGCCTGTCTTAGTGTAGTACTTAAAACAATTGTTGCATGAAACATAATTACATAATGTCCCCATGGATGCTTTGCTGATAAGTCCTTTTTTTGTAGTGTAAATATTGTTAGAATTATAAAACATTTTTTGCATTGCAATATTCTGAGACCAATAGCTTCATTTTTTAAATATTTGTAAGTAAATTATAAGTATAGCTGAATTTTTTTTTTCAATTAAAAAACAGTTTTTTGGTAGGTGTAATTGAATTTGTGATCTCTTTATTACTTTTATACTATGCTGCAATACTTATGTATGCAGTGTAACGTACTTTTGTAATTGGTGTAGTAACATGGTAGGCCTTGAGCTATAATAACCAAATGTCATGAACAGGTGACAGAGCCAATACCCCATCCCAGTACTTGGGAGATGCTGTTCATCTCAAATAGTGCACTGTTTTCCAAACCCTCTTTTTTTATCTATTTTTTTTTTTTTCCAATAATGTTATTGAGAGACCCTTTTAAGTGAGCTGCTCTGAGAAATTTCCTAAATCTATAAACTGTCTTGGAAAGACTGTTTTATTCTTGCTGTTTTTACCTTGGTGCAAATTACTTTCCCAAGATTTTTTCCTCCTTTTTTAATTTGTCAAACCAGACAGTAATTTTGCTATATAAATAGTAGTAGACATTTTGTAGGCTGCTTCTGCTTGATGTATATAATTATTTATAGTCTTTCCTATTTTTTGATTCTTTAATTATTTGCAACTATTAACTTTTTTCAGATCCCTTTTGGTTTTGCAGGAAGCTAGTTTTAGCCAGAATCTGTAAACGGGAATCATGTTGGGAGGAGCTAACACTTGGAAGACCTGTGAAATCTTTTGGCATGTCTGTAATAATTCTAGACTATCTTTACTTAGGACTTTGTTTTGCGGTTTCTATTCTATCTCTTTTAGAAATGTATTAATGAATCAGCCACCTGGGTGTTACCATTCTAGTTTTCAAAGGGGTGTGTCTCTTCTCACATGGACTGTGTCAGCACTGATTGGATACTGTCACTGCAGGGCATACCACCAAATGTAAAAAAGCAGCTGAAAAATTCAATAATAAATTTCTAAAAGCTTCAGCAATCTTTATTTTACAGAAAACACAAGTATTTATCAAAGCAGACTTTCCATGAGGGTCACAGGTCCTCTTTAAATTTTCTTTCTACCTCTTAATGTTTAAAGTTTACTGGTTTCATTGTACTTTCCTAGCAACTTCTAACTGCGTACAATTTTTATATGCAATATATCCGATTCTCCACAAGATTAACAATGTTTACTACTATATAAAATCAAAAGAAATGCTGCCCATGTTATGGCTTATAAAGGTGTTTCCATTATTTGAGCTTAAAGGGGTTTTGCCACGATGTAATGTTGATGTGGGATCCTCCAAAATGGGTTTTTAATCACTTTTCTAAATATATGTGATTACAAAAATTGCAGCCTGAGAGAGCTACAGGCTGCCTTACATGCCCTTGGTTACTTCAAAGCTTCTATTAGATACGACCTGACGAGCTGCTGGCTGGGCTTGCGCAGAAAAAGCTTCTTATCTGATGAGACTGAGCTGCAGAAGTTTTCAAGGCACCGGGTAGAAATGTTTTCTTTTGTATACAGAATGAACTAGTTGTAGTGTGATTAGATCCCTGCTTTATCTGATGACAGGGAACATGAAGAAGCTTTCAAGCTGCTGTGGAGAAAGCTGTTGTCTTCTGTATACAGAATCCACTAGTTGTAGTTTGATTATTTGAGTGAACATGTCACACGATCCCTTATGCAGCTCTATGCTCTTGCTGTGTGTGTCTCTCTCTTTCAGCTCAGTGGCTTGTTTACATTAGCTTCTTAGCAGATAAGGCTCCTCCTGGCAAAACCCCTTTAAGCAGAAACCTTGAAAATGATGAACTGAAATACCAAGTAGATTTTTGTTTTTAAAAAACTTCGAGATCATTTCATTTGCAATGAAGAAGTCTTAATTGCATAACATATGAAAACTTCCCTAATACTTTCTGTTCCGATTACTCCCTTTGTCTTTTTTTTTTTTTTTTTTAAATAAATGGTTTCTTGCTGTAAATGGCACTGACAGTATGAAGTCATAAATGAATGAGTAAAGTGCACAGTGTCAGTTGTAAAAGTTTCCAAGTAAATTACTTGTTGGTAACTGTAACCTCTAGGAGTAGTTCCCTTACCTAAATTATATGTACTTTTATTTGGATCAGAATATAGATAAACATATAACCTAGATTTTGTTTAACATAGTATATTCCCAGTTAGTCCTTTTTTGGCTTTAGTTTTCATTTAAGCTTTGTGTCCCACCCATACACAGAAAATTATAAACTTTTGAGATTATTTTCTGCACAGTTTTTTTGGGGGAGATTTTTTTTTCTGCACACTAGAAACCATTGCATCTCTGAAGAATATAATGTATATTTCAAGAACAGGTATGGTGTGTATTTGTATTTAAGCAACCTTACCCAGGTAATGTTTTGAATATAAATATCTTTCCAAAGTGTTACTAATGGTAAAGAGATAATTTTCTAGGCTTCTATTCTGCTGCTTGAAGTCAGAACTGCTGATGGCGTCAAAAGGCTAAAAAGTGTACGTATTAAGGAATAGTGACCACGGAACCCATCACTTCTGAAGACCCTACATTTGTTTTTTCCTTGAATTTGTTATTCTTTTAAAGCATATATCAAATATAGTTCACCTATAATAAATACAATTTAAGAGTAATTAAATTTATATCTAGAATCATGCTAGACAGTGTTTAATATCGGGGTATTAAAATAAACAATTTACTTTTTTTTATTCTTTTTTTTTTTTTTTTTTTCTTCTTTTTTTTTTTTTTTTTTTTTTTTTTGTAGGTGGCAAAACTCCAGACCCAAAGACAAATGCTCGGACATATACTGATGTTATGCGAGAAAAGCAGCTAATTCAGGAACATGTAAGTTTACATGTTTAAGTTTCCATGTACAGTTCTGAAAATTGTGCCTTCTGTTAATTGTTTGCTCATTTTGTTGCAGTCTCAATGTAAAAATACAAAAGTATTTAAACTCCTAAGAGTATGTTCACACGGCATCTTTGCGGTCCGTATTTCAGGGCCTAATTGTGCGACAATACGCCCAAAATATGTCCCGCAACTATGGTAATTCATGACTTTCATTAAGAGCTATGATTACCTGCAGATTTCCCCAACACGTATTACGTGCCGGGAGAAGCGACATGAAATTGAATGGGGTTCATCAGTCAGCACTTTAGAACTACACGCTGACCAGCGCATACGTCTACAACATCAGCCGTTTTAAACGGCTCCAAGACGCCGAGTGAACATACCCTAAACTTACCCTGTTACGTCTATTTTTCTTACCTGCCCAACTGAACTCAAGTTACACAAGTTAAATAAAGAGAAAAGGGGATTGGCCTGTATGCGATGGGAGTGGTCGTGCTGAGCACTGCTTCCACTCTGCATCCTAAGTTTACCCCGGCTTGATACTGCATTTGTCCTCCTTACTCGCTGCTACCGTCACTATTATGCCGTTTTTGACCAGGCACAGGAAAAAGCAGTAAGAGGTGCTAATGCGGGAGTGCGACATGACCAATATGACATGGCTTCCCTCCATCCCAGCTAAAGACAGTGACTGATGCTGTGGATAAGCGATAGCAGTATGCCTACTCTTCAATACTCTACAGATGTCAACGCCAGTGCTACAAAAAAGGAAAGAAAAAAAAAAAAGTCTGGCGTGAGCAACGTTGCTATTGGTGCCGCTGCCCACAGATCCTACTGTCACCCCCTTCTAGGTAGGTAGAGCAGGGATGGCAGATTTATCTATTGCATGTTTCTTAAAGGGGTTTTGCCACAAAGTGAGTTCCTTACCTGTTATCTGCTCAGGAGAGAATATAAACAAAGCATGCCGAGTCATGCTTTGTGATGGAGCGCCTGGTGGAATGGTGATGGGAGCGCCTGGCTCTCGCCTGGCGGAATGGTGATGGGAGCGCCTGGCTCTCGCCTGGCGGAGTGGTGATGGGAGCGCCTGGCTCTCGCCGCACCCTCTCCTGGGCTTGGGCCCATCCCAAGATGAGGCAAGACCTCTAGCAGCCCGGGCCTGTGTTGGGGGCGGAGCCTAAACACCATTTTCTGGCGTTCAGCATCTTGGCTGCTTGCTGCATCTCCTGCCTTCCGTGGAGGACACAGCACCTTGAGGTGCTGCTTTAGGCGATCTATCCCTGCCCCACGCACCCTGCGGCCATGTCCCTTTCCAAGGACGAGGGGTTAAAACCCCCCGCATCCAACAGCAGTGCCGATTTACTTCGCCTGCGCCCATTGCCACAAGAGGTTGTCTTGCGGCCAGCCCAGTGCTCTTTGTACCCTTTGTGCTGCACAGCCGACCGCCTGTCAGTGGACGGTGGCCCTGGAATCAGCCAGGTTTCTCTCACTAGCAGTGGGCGACCTGTCCAGACTGTCCCAGGTTATGGTTTCGGGCATAGAGCGCATGCCGTCTCTGCTCGCTGCCCATCCTCACAGCGCCCAGGTTCCGGCGCCAGGCGCAGCCCGTGCGGGTAGTTCGCGTAAGAGCGTAGAGCTCTCTTCCTCGTTATCACCTGAGTTCTCTCCTGAAGGACAGTGGCTCTATGCTGGGACTCTACTTCTTCAAGTTGGGACTCCGAGATGCTGGAATGGCAGCAGCGGTCCAAGCCCTTATCCAGGCTGTCAGAGACTCCCTCCATGTTAAGGATGAGGAGGTCTCAGCCTCCCAGGAAGAGGTCTTCTTTAAATGCAGCAGGCTGCAGTGTTTGGTGTTCCCTACACACCCGGAGTTTGAGGAATTGGTTGCCAGGGAGTGGAAACATCCTGATAGGCCTTTGTTTCCTACCAGACGGCTTAATGCCCTTTGTCCGTTTCCGGAGGAATCGGTGACAAAGTTGTTTGGGGGTGCCTTCAGTGGAAGTGGCTTTCGAAATCTACGGCCATCCCTGTCTCGGACGCGGCAGTCCTTGGTGACCGCACAGACAGGCGTCTAGACAGGTTTTTGTAAGTCCTCCTTTGAGGCGGCCGGGGCAGCCCTGCGACCTGCGTTTGCATCTTCGTGGGTCAGGGGCTGTCAGCTGAAGTTTCTACAGAGGAGTTGCTGAATCTCGCTTCCCAGCTTTCAGGTGCTTCGAAGTTGTGTGGCACTTCGCTTGAGTAAGCCAGTTTAGTGGCTAAAGCGTCAGCCAATGCAGTGGCCATTCACCGCTCCCTGTGGTTGAAATCTTGGGCTGCAGGTGCAGCCTCCAATAATTTATTGGTGGCATTTCTGTTCTCTGGCGGTAAGCTTTTTAGGAAGCGTTTGGACGAGTTAATTTCGGAGGCCACGAGAGGACGTAGTACGCTCCTCCCTCAGAGCCAGCCGGCGTGGCGTCAATCGCTTAGGAAACGTGCCCATTTTCAGCCCTTTCGGAACTTTTCTTACAGGCCGGCCACAGGCTATGCGCCCCTCAGGCGGACCAGCTTCGTCCTGGCAGTCTCACAGAACGCTCAAGGGTTCCTCTGCCAAGTTGCTCTTCGTTTGATGGCTTACCTCCACCCGAAGTTTTGTCTTGGGTGAGGGGTAGTCTCCTCCGGTTTCAGGAGATCTGGCAGTTTCAGGTCGACGATGCCTGGGTTCGCGAGTTAGTCAGTTCAGGTTACAGAATTCACTTTGGTTCATTCCGCCCATCACAGTTTCTTCTGTCTTCCCCGCCTGCTTCTCTGGCCCGGGCGTCAGCATTTTTCTGGCAATCTGCTCCCTCCAATTCAATATGGCAAAGGTGGACCCGTATATTAGGAAAATTATTCTTCTTTATTCCAAAAACAACATACTTTCATACAATCAATAAAAGCATCGCATCTGTATCAGTCAAAAGACTAGTAGACGTAAGTTGCATAAACAGGTAAATACCTTAGTAGCGCTTCACTGCATTTTGTAGGACAGGAGTAGCATGGACAACCGGCCGGGTGAACGCCGCAATGATGCAACGTTTCAAGGGATCAACCCTCTTTCCCTCTTTCTATTGAATCTGCTCCCTCCTCCTTCAAGTGATTTCGCTGGTCTGAGTCAAAGCGTTTTCTGGGTTGTTACTCCAACCTTTTTATGGTCTCTAAAAAAGGATGGCTCAATGAGGCCTGTGTTGGATCTCAAGGAACTCAACCGGTATATGCAGCTTCCCGGTTTCCGCATGGAGTCGCTCCGGTCGGTGATAGTCTCTCTGGAGCAGGGCGAATTTCTGGCCTCCATAGACATCAAGGACGCCTATCTGCATGTCCCTATTTCTCAGGTCCACCAGTGGTTCCTGCGTTTCACAGTAGGCTCGCAGTAATTTCAGTTCAGAGCTCTGCCGTTCGGCCTCGGAACTGCACCAAGGGTCTTCACAAAGGTCCTGGCACCCCTGATGGCGATTCTTCGCATCAGAGGCGTGACCATTATCCCGTATCTAGACGACCTTTTAGTGAAGGCTCCTTCTTGTCGTGCCTGTCTGGACAGCATCAGGATCACCCTAGACACCTTGGTGCGCTTCGGGTGGATAGTCCGTTTCGCCAAGTCATGTCTGATCCCACCGCAGAGGATGAAGTTTCTGGGGATTATTCTCGACACTCAGGTGGCCAGAGTGTTTATTCAACCAGGGAAGATCCAGCAGCTACAGTCAGACGTTTACTTCTGAATCACACCCCATATCCCCTTCGCACTTGCATGTGGGCTCTCGGCAGGATGGTGGCTGCCCCCCTTTCCCCCCCCACCCCCCTCCCGGCGCCTTCCGTCTTTCCCTCCA
>JAODAL010079776.1:0-12464 GCA_025379985.1 Phyllomedusa bahiana | reverse complement strand
GATAGAGCCCCCTTGAGTTAAATTTGAATCCAGCAATTGTGTGTTCCCCAAAGGTGAATTGATAGGTGCCAAAAAATACTTTTATTATCCGAAAAAACATTACAGATACGTGTTTTTTACTTTTTGCCATCCCAGTTTGTTTGAGCACCTTGCATTAAATTTGAATCCAGCAATTTTGTATTTACCCGGTGAATTGAAAGGTGCCAAAAATACCTTTTTTATGAATACATTACAGAACTGTTTTTTTTTTGGCGCACTAATTTGTTCATTGAGGCCCTTTGCACTTAAATTGAATACGAATTTTGTAGTCACCACAGGTGAATTGAAGTTGCCAAAAAATACTTTTATTTCCGAATAATTACGAAAAAGTGTTTTTTGCATTTTTGCCGTCCAATTTGTTGATGAGCAATTGCATTTAAATTTGAACAGCAATTGTGTAGTTCCCACGGTAAAATTGATGGGTTTCCCCAAAAAAACCTTTTATTATCCAAAAAAAATTACAGTACGTTTTTTTTTCCTTTGGCGCACTACAGTTTTTTTCTTTGGGCCCCTTACTTAATGTGAATCAGCAATTTTGTAGTCACCCACAGGGAATAAAGGTCCCAAAAAATCCCTTTTTTTATCCGAAACTTTTCAGATACGTGTTTTTTACTTTGGCCACCAGCTTGTTATGACTTTTTTGATTAAAATTAAATTCAGCAATTTTTAGCACCACGGGAATTGATAGGTGCCAAAAATAATTTTTTTCCGAAAATTCAGATACTTTTTTTTTCCTTTTTGCCCTACGTTTTGTTCATTGGGGCATTGCACTTAAATTTAATACAAAATTTTGTAGTCCCCAAGGTAAAAATTGAAAGGTGAAAAAAATATTTTATTAAACCAAATACTTTTCAGATACGTTTTTTTTCATTTTGGGGCCGGCCCAGATTTGTTGATAGAGCCACCTTGCATTTAAATTTGAACCAGAAAATTGTGTGGTACCACAGGTAAATTGATAGGTCCCAAAAAAATACCTTTTATTATCCAATATTTACAGATACGTTTTTTTCTCTTTGGCGCATACAGCTTTGTTCATTGAGGCACTTGCACTAAATGTGAATACAGCAATTTTGTAGTCACCACAGTGAATTGATAGGTGCCAAAAATCCCTTTTATTATCCGAATACATTACAGATACGTGTTTTTTCACTTTTGCATACCAGATTTGTTGTTTAGACCCACTTGCAGTTAAATTTAAATTTACAGCAATTTTTTGTAGTCACCACAGGTGAATTGATAGGTGCCAAAAAATACCTTTTTTATCCGAATACATTTACAGATACTTTTTTTTGCACTTTTGCCCAGTACAGATTTGTTATTGAGCACCTTGCATTAAATTGAATCCAGCAATTGGTTTTAACCAAGGTGAATTGATAGGTGCCAAAAAATACCTTTTATTATCAATTACTTACAGATAGTTTTTTTTTCATTTTTGCCCTCCGTTTGTTTAGGCCCCCTTGCAAAAATTTTTAATCCACTTTTTGGTTATACCACGGTGAATTGAAATGTTGCCAAAAATTATCTTTTTTATCACGAATACATTTACACGATTCTTGTTTTTTCACTTTTGCACACTACAGCTCTTGTTCAAATTGAGGTACCTTGCACTTAAATGTGAATACAGCTAATTTTTGTTATCACTCAGGTGAATTGAAAGGTGCCAAAAAATACTTTTATTATCGCGGAATACATTACGCACGTGTTTTTACTCATTGGCGCAACTACAGCTTTGTTCATTGAGGCTATCCTTGCACTTTATAATGTGAAGTACAGCAATTTTGTACGTCACACAGGTGATTGAAAGGTGCAAAAATACCTATTATTATCCGAATACATTACTCATACGTGTATTTTTGACTTTTTGCCCAAGTCCAGATTTGTTGATAGAGCCACTTGCAGGTTAAATTTGAATCCAGCAATTGGGTAGTTACCACAGGGTGAATTGAAAAGGTGCAAAAAATAACGTTTTATTATCCGAATACATTATATACGTGTTTTTTTCACTTTGCCGCAATACAGACTTTCGTTCAGTGATGGCCACATTTTTACTTATATGTGAATGCGCATTTTGTAGTCACAAGGTGAATTGATATGGTGCCAAAAATAACTTTTATTATCAGAATACATTAAAGATACTGATTGTTTTTTTCACTTTGGCGACTACTGCTATTGTTTCATTGAGGCAACCTTGCCACTTAATGTTGGAATATCAGCAATTTTGTATTTAGTCACACAGGTTGAATTGGATAGGTGCCAAGTAAATACCTTTTATTATCGAAAATACATTAAGATACGGTGTTTTTTGCCACTTTTGCCCTAGTCCTGATTTGTTGATAGAGCCACCTTGCAGTATTAAATTTGAATCCAGCATTGTTTGTAGTACCACAGGTGAATTGATAGTGCCAAAAAATAATACCTTTTATTATTCTGAATACATTACAGTACGTGATTTTTGCACTTTTGCCAGTCTTAGAATAATTTGTTGATTAGAGCCACTTGCAGTTAAATTATGAATCCTAGCTCCAATTGTGTAGTTACCACTGAGTGTAATTGATAGAGTGCACAAAATATTTCCTTCTTATTATCCGATACATTTACTGATACGAGTTTTTTCACTTTGGCGCACTACACGCAGCACTTTGTCATTGAGGCACCTTGCAGTATAAATGTGAATACAGCATTTTTGTAAGTCACCAGAGGTGAATTGAATAGGCTGCAAAAATTACCTTTTATTATCTGAATACATTACAGATATGTGTTTTTTTGCACTTTTGCCCTAGTCCAGATTTTGTTGATAGAGCCACCTTGCAGTTAAATTTGATCCAGCAATTGTGTAGTTACCAAGGTGAATTGATGGTGCCAAAATATACCCTTTATTATCTGAAAATACAATACAGATACGTGTTTTTTTGCACTTTTGCCCAGTCTAGATTTGTTGATTAGAGCCACCTTGCAGTTAATTTGAATCCAGCAATTGTGTAGTTACCACAGGTGAAAATTGATAGGTGCCAAAAAATACCCTTTTATTATCCGGAATATATTACAGAGACGTATTTTTTCATTTTGACGCACTACAGCTTTGTTTCATTGAGGCTACTTGCACTTAAATGTGAATTAAACAGCAATTTTGTAGTCACCACAGCGTGACATTGAACTGTGCCTCAAAAAATACCTTTTATTATCCGAATACATTACAGACTAGTAGTTTTTTTACTTTCGGCGTTATACAGCTTTTGTTCGCTTGTGACAACCCTTGCACTTAAATGTGAATACAACAAACATTTTGTCAACATAGGTGATTTAAGAAGTACCCAACAAAATACCTTTTTATTATCGAATACTCATTACAGCATACGTGTTTTTTGCACTTTTGCCCAGGTCCAGATTTGTTGATAGAGCCACCTTGGCAGGTTTTAAATTTGAATCCAAGCAATGTGTAGTTACCACAGGTGAATTGATAGGTGCACAAAAAATACCTTTGTTATTTTAACCGAATACATTACAGATACGTTTTTTTTTCTAACTTTCGCACTACATGCTTTGTTTCATTGAAGGCTCACCTTGAACTTAAATGTGAGATGCGAAGCAATTTTTGATAGTCCCACAGGTGATTGTATAGGTGCAAAAAATACCTTTTATTATCGAATTTACATTACAGGATACAGTAGTTTTTTGCACTTTTGCCCAGTCCAGATTAGTTTGAAAGAGCCAACCATTGCAGTTAAATTTGAATCCAGCAATTGGGTAGTTACCACAGGTGATTGATAGGTGCCTCAAAAATACCTTTTATTATTTCGAATACATTTACAGATACCGTGTTTTTTCACTTTCGCACTACAGCATTTGTTCATTGAGGCAACATTGAACTTAATTTGAATTGCAGCAATTTGTAGTCACACAAGATGGAATTGAAAAGGTGCAAAAAATACTGTTATTAATCCGAATACATTACAGATAAGTGTTTTTTTGCAATTTTGCCAGTCCTGATTTGCTGAAAGAGCCACCTTGCAGGTAAAATTTCAATCCAGCAAAATTGTGTAGTTACCTCAAGTGATTGATAGGTGCCAAAATATATACGTTTTAATTATCCGAATAAACATTAAGATACGTGTTTTTCACTTTGGCTTACTACAGCTTAGTTCATTGAGGCACCTTGCACTTAAATCTGTATACAGCAAATTTTTATAGTCAACTCAGGTGAATTGAAAGGTGCCAAAAAATACCTTTTATATATTCCGAATACATTACAGATACGTGTTTTTTCACTTTTTGCATAAGCTTTGTTCATTGAGGACACCTTGCTACTTAATGTGAATACAGGCAATTTTTTAGTCACCTCAAGGTGAATTTAAGGTGCCAAAAAATACCTTTTATTATCCGAATAAATTACAGAATAGCGTGTTTTTTGCATTTTGCCCAGTCCAGAGTTGTTGATAGATCCACTTGCAGTTAAATTTGAATCCAGGCTATGTGTTAGTTACCTCAGGTGAATTGATAGGTGCCAAAAAATTACCTTTTAATTATTCGAATAAATTACAGATACGTGTTTTTTCACTTTTGTGCGCACTTCAACGCCTTTGTTCTTTTGAGGCACCTTGCATTAAATGTGCACATACTCAGCATTTTGTAGTCACACAGAGGTGAATTGTTAGGTGCAGAAAAAGAATACTTTTATTATCCGAATTCATTAAGATACGTGTTTTTTCACTTTGGCGCACTACAGCTTTTTTCATTGAGGAACCTTGCACTTAATGTGAATACAGCTCCAATTTGTGTAGTCACACAGGTGGAATCTGTAGGTGTCCAAATAATTTCCTTTCTATTATCCGAATAATTACTGATATGTGTTTTTTGCACTTTTGCCAGTCCAAGATTTGTTGATAGTAGCCACTTGCAGTTAAATTTGAATCCAGTCAATTGTTGTAGTTACACAAGTGAATTGATAGAGTGCCATAAAATTCCTGTTATTTCCGCGAATACATTACAGATACGTGTTTTTTTTTTAACTTTGGCGCACTACACGCTTGGTTCATGGAGAGGCAACCTTGCGCTTAAACTGTGAATATACAGCAATTTGTGTTTAGGTCACCACAGAGTGAATTGTAAAGGTCGCCAAAAAATAACTTTCTTTCCGAATACATTACAGATACGTGTTTTTTCAATTTTGAGCACTACAGCTTAGTTCGATTGAGGCACCTTGCACTTAAAAGTGATTTACAAAGCGCAATTTTGTAAGTCACACAGGTGATTGATAGGTGCAAAAATTACCTTTTATTATGCCGAATACCATTACAGATACGTCGTTTTTTGCCACTTTTGCCCAGTCCATGATTTGTTAGATAGAGCCACCTTGCAGTTAAATTTGAATCCAGCAATTGTCGTAGTTACACTGGAGAATTGATAGGTGCCAAAATATACCTTATATTATCTGAAAAAAATACATTACAGATACGTGTTTTTTGCAATTTTGCCCCAGTCCGCAGGATTTGTTGAAAGAGCCACTTGGCAGGTAAGATTTCAATCCAGCAAATTGTGTAGTTACCACACGGTGAATTTATAGGTGCCAAAAAATACTTTTATTATCCGAATACATTACAGATAACGTGTTTTTTCACTTTGCGTACTACAGCTTTGTTTCATGAGCACCATTTGTCACTTAAATGTGAATAAGCAATTTTATAGTCAACACAGGATGAATTGAATCGGTGCCAAAAACATAACATATTTATCTATACCCGAATACCTTACAGATACGTGTTTTTCACTTTTTCGCCAATACAGCTTGTTCATGAAACACCTTGCACTAAAATCTGAATACAGAATTTTTTTAGACACCACTGGTGAATTTTAAAGGTGCCAAAAAATACTTTTATTATCCTGATTCATTCAGATTATGTGTTTTTTGCACTTTTGCCCAGGTCCTGATTTGTTGGATTGATCTCCTTGCAGTTTGTAAATTTGAAATCCAGCAATTGTTGTAGTTACCACAGGTGAATGATAGGTGCCTCTAAATAACTTTTATTATCCGAATACATACAGATACGTGTTTTTTCACTTTGGCGCACTACAGCTTGGTTCATTGAGACCCTCTTAGCAGTTGTAAATGTGAATACTAGAGGCAATTTTTGTATGTCCCACAGGTGAATAGTTAGTTGGTGCCAAAAAATACCTTTTTATTATCCGAATACATTACAAGGATACGTGTTTTTTACACTTTTTATATTTTTGCGACTACAGCTTTTTTTCATTGAGGCACCTTGCGCAATTAAATGTGAATACCCAGCAATTTTGTTGTCACCACAAGCTGTGAATTGATAGCGTGTTTTTTACAAGAAAATACTTTTATTATGCAGAATACATTACAGGATAGTGTTTTTCACTTTTGCACACTACAGCTTTGTTCATTGAGGTTACCTTGCCACTTAAATGTGAATACAGCAATTTTTGTAGTCACCTCAGGTGAATGAGCAAGGTGATAAAAAATACCTTTTATTATCCGAATACATTACATATACGTGTTTTTTCACTGTTTGGGCACTTAGCTTTGTCATTGAAGGCACCTTGCACTTAAATGTGATACAGCAATTTTTGTAGCACCACAGGTGTATTGTAAAGGTGCCAAAATACCTTTTTTATTATCCGAAATACATTACAGATATCGTTGGTTTTTTCACTTTGGCGCACTACAGCTTTGATGTCATTGAGGAACATATGACCTTTACAATGTGAATACAGCTCAATTTTGTAGTCACCACAGGTATGAATTGAAAGGTGCCAAATATACCTTTTATTATCGAATACATTACTGATACGTGTTTTTGCACTTTGACTCCAAGTCCGATTTGTTGATAGAGCCACCATTGCAGTTAAATTTGAATCCAACATATTGTTTAGTTACCACAGGTGAATTGATTAGGTGCCAAAAAATATCTTTATTATCAGATACATTTCAGATACGTAGTTTTTTCACTTTGGCGCACTACAGCATTGTTCATTTGAGGACATTGCACTTATATGTGAGATACAGCAAATTTTGTAGGTTCACCACAGGGAATTGATAGGTGTCCAAAATTTACATTTTATTATCCGCAATAATTACAGAATTCGTGTTTTTCACGTTGGCGCCACTACAGATTTGTTATTGAGGTCATTGCACCTTAAAAGTGAATACAGCATTCTTGTAGGTCACCACAGGTGAATTGAAAGGTGCCAAAAATACCTTTTAATTTATCCGAATACATTACCAGATACTTGTTTTTTCACTTTGCACTCATACAGCTTTGTTCATTGAGGTACCTTGCACTTAAATGTGATACAGCAATTTTGCAAAGTCACCACAGGTGAATTGAAAAGGTGCAAAAAAATACCTTTTTTTATCCCGAATAACATTTCTGATACGTGTTTTTTCACTTTGCGCGCACTACAAGCATTGTTCTTTGAGGCACCCTTTGCCACTTAAATGTGATTACTGCAATTTTGTAGTACCACAGGTGAATTGAAAGGTGCCAATAAATACCTTTTATTATACGAATACATTACTGATAGTGTTTTTTGCTCCTTTTGCCTCCAGTCCAGAATTGTTGATAGAGCCACCTTGTCAGTTTATTTTGAATCCAGCAATTGTGTAGTTACCAAGGTGATATTGATTGGTGCCAAAAAAATACCTTTTATTAGCCGAATTTCATTACACGAATACGTGTGTTTTCATTCTGGAGCACTACAGCTTCTGTTCATTGATTGGCACATTGCACTTATATGTGAATACAGCAATATTGTCGTCACCACCAGGTGAATGATATGTGCCAAAGAAATTACCTGTTATTATCAGAATACATGTACAGATACGTGTTTTTTTACTTTGCGACTAAAGCTTTGTTCATTGAGCACCTTGCACTTAATGTGTATACAGGCAATTTTGTAGTCACCACAGGTGTTAAATTGAAAGGTGCCAAAAATACCTTTTTATTATCGAATACAATTACCTGATCGTGTTTTTTGCACTTTTGCCCAGTCCAGAATTTGTTGATAGAGCCACCTTTCAGTTGAATTTGAATACTGCAATTGTTTAATCACCTCAGGTGAATTGATAGTGCAAAATAATATCTTTTTATTATGACCGAATACATATACAGATACGTGTTTTTTCACCTTTGGCGCACTACAGCATTGTTTCATTGAGGCACATTGACTTATATGTGGAATAAGCAATTTTTTGTCGTCACCACAGGTTGAATGATAGGTGCCAAAAATACCTTTTAATTATCTGAATACATTACAGATACGTGTTTTTTCACTTTGGCGCAGTCTCAGCTTTGTTCATTGAAGCACCTTGCACTTAAAATGTGAATACAGCAATTATGTAGTCACCACAGGTGAATTGAAAGGTGCATAAAATAACTTATATTATCCGAATACATTACAGAACGTGTTTTTTTCACTTTTGCGTACTCTACAGCCTTTGTTAATAGACGGCACCTTGCACTTAAATGTGAATACAGCAATTTTGTAGTCACACAGGGTGAATTGAAACGAAAAAATATCCGAAACCCCTCCCCTGCCAAAAAATACTTTATTATCTGTATACATTACCAGATTGTGTTTTTTTTCATTTGGCGCACTAAGCTTTGTTCATTCGAGGCACCTTGCACTTAATATGTAGACATACAGGCAATTTTGTGAGGTCACACAGGTGAATTGATAGGTGCATAAAAAATACTCTTTTATTATACGCGTATACATTACAGATACGTGTTTTTTCCACTTTTGGCGCACTAAGCTTTGTTCTTTTGAGGTACATGCCACTTAATTGTGAAATACAGCAATTTTTGTAGTCACCACAGGTGAATTGAAAGAGGTGCCAAAAATACCTTTTATTATCCGATACTATTACAGGATACTTGTTTTTTCACTTTTGCATCAATAAGTTTGTTCATTGAGGTACCATTTGCACTTAAATGAGAAGTAAGCATTTTTGCAGTCACACAGGTGAATTGAAAGGTGCCAAAAAATACTTTTATTATCCGAATACATACAGATACGTGTTTTTTTCACTTTGGCGGCACTACAGCATTGTTCATTGAGGACCTTGCACTAAATGTGAATACAAGCAATTTTGTAGTCTACCACAGGTGAATTGAGGTGACCAAAAATACCTTTTATTTACGAATACATTATGATACGCTAAAAAAGTTGTTTTTCTGCAACTTTTGCCAGTCCTAGATTGTTGATTAGAGCCACCTTGCAGTTAAATTTGATTCCAGCAAATTAAGTAGTTACCACAGGTGGGAATTGATAGGTGCAAAAATTACATTATACTTATCGAATACATTACAGAATAGTGTTTTTTTGCTACTTTGCCCGTCCAGATTGTTGATAGAGCATCCATCACGATGGAGCGCACTTGCTGTTAAATTTGAATCCCCCAAGGGGGGGCCAATTTTTTGGTTTTTTGGTAGTTACCACAGGTGAATTGGTATAGGTGCCAAAAAATTACTTTTATTATCTGAATATTAGACAGATACGTGTTTTTGCACTTTTGCCAGTCTTGATTTGTTGATTGAGCCACCCTTGCAAGTTAAATTTGAATCCAGCAATTGTGTAGTTACCAAGGGTGAATTGATAGGTGCAAAAAATACCTTTATAATCAGAATAAATTACAGATACGAGTATTTTCAATTTGGCGCACTACTGCTTTTGTATTTTGAGGAACCTTGCAGTTAAATGTGAATACAGCAATTTTGTAAGTCACCAGAGTGTGTATTGATAGGATGACCAAAAAATACCTTTTATTATCCGAAATACATTACAGATATGTGGTTTTTTGCAACTTTTGCAGTCAGATTTGTTGATTAGAAGCCACCTTGAGTTAAATTTGATCCAGCAATTGTGTAGTTACACAGGTATGAATTGATAGGTGCAAAAATACCTTTTATTATTCCGAAAACTATTACAGATAAGTATTTTTTCATTTTGAGCAATACAGCTTTGTCTCATTGATGCACCTTGCACTTAAATTGAATGCTGCCCAATTTTGTTTAGTCACCACAGGTTTGAATTGAAAGGTGCCAAAAAAATACCTCTTATTTATCGAATATCATTACAGATTACGGTGTTTTTTGCACTTTTGCTCCAGTCCAGATTTGTTGAAAAGAGCCACCTGTGCAGGTAAATTCAATCCAGCAATTGTGTAGTTACCAAGGGTGAATGATAGGTGCCCAATAAAAAAATACCTTTGATATCCGATTACATTACAGATAGTGTTTTATGCACTTATTGGACCAGTCCAGATTTGTTGATAGAACACATTGCAGTTAAAATTGAATCCAGCAATTGTTGTAGTTACCAAGGGAATTGATAGGTGCCAAAAAATAATTTATTATCGAATAATTACAGATACGTGTTTTTTTCACTTTGGCGCACTTACAGCTTTGTTCATTGTTGAGGCACTTGCAATTAAATGTTTCTGAATACAGCAATTTTTGTAGTCACCACAGGTGAATTGTTATGTGCCAAAAAAATACTTTTATTTATCCGGAATACATCTACAGATACGTGTTTTTTCACTTTGGCGCACTTCAGCTTTTTCATTGAGGCAACTTGCACTTAAATGTGATACAGCGCATTTTTGTTGTCACCACAGGTGAATTGAAAAGGTGCAAAAAATTACCTTTTTTATCAGAATACATTTCAGATACGTGTTTTTTCACTTTTGGTCGCACACTAAAACACGCTTTGATTTCATTGAGGCACCTTGCACAGCTTATTTGTGGAAAATACAGCCAATGGTGTAGTTCAACACTGGTGAATTGATAAGGTGCCAAAAAATACCTTTTTTATTATCCGAATACATTACAGATACGTGTTTTTTCACTTTGGCGCAATACAGCTTTGTTCATTGAGGCACCTTGCACTTAAATGTGAATACAGCAATTTTGTAGTCACCACAGGTGAATTGAAAGGTGCCAAAAAATACCTTTTATTATCCGAATACATTACAGATACGTGTTTTTTGCACTTTTGCCAGCTACCAGATTTGTTGATTAGATGCACTTGCAGTTAAATTTGAATCAGCAATTTGTGTAGTTACCACAGGTGAATTGATAGGTGCCAAAAAATACCTTTTATTATCCGAATACATTACAGATACGTGTTTTTTCACTTTGGCGCACTACAGCTTTGTTCATTGAGGCACCTTGCACTTAAATGTGAATCCAGCAATTTTGTAGTCACCACAGGTGAATTGATAGGTGCCAAAAAATTACCTTTTATATCCGAATACATTACAGATACGTGTTTTTTGCACTTTTGCCCAGTCCAGATTTGTTGATAGAGCCACCTTGCAGTTAAATTTGAATCCAGCAATTGTGTAGTTACCACAGGTGAATTGATAGGTGCCAAAAAATAACTTTTATTATCCGAATACATTACAGATACGTGTTTTTTCACTTTGCGCACTACAGCTTTGTTCATTAGGCACCTTGCACTTAAATGTGAATACAGCAATTTTGTAGTCACCACAGGTGAATTGATAGGTTGCCAAAAATACCTTTTATTTACGAATACATTACAGATACGTGTTTTTTTCACTTTGCGCACCACTTTGTTGATTGAGCACTTTGCAGTTAAATTTGATATCAGCAATTTTGTAGTCACCACAGGTGAATTGATAGGTGCCAAAAAATACCGTTTATTATCCGATTACATTACAGATACGTGTTTTTTGCACTTTTGCCCAGTCCAGATTTGTTGATAGAGCCACCTTGCAGGTTAAATTTGAACCCAGCAATTGTGTAGTTACCACAGGTGAATTGATAGGTGCCAAAAAATACCTTTTATTATCCGAATACATTACAGATACGTTTTTTTTCCTTGCGCAACAGCTTTGTTTAGCACTTGCATTAAATTGATACGCATTTTTTTCACACAGGTGAATGAAGGTGCAAAAATACTTTATTATGAATAATTCAGATAGTGTTTTTACTTTGCGCCCAGCTTTGTTCTTGACCCTTGCATTAAATTGAAAAGCAATTTGTAGTCACCGGGGAATTGAAGGTGCCAAAATACTTTTATTACGAACATTCAGATAGTTTTTTTACTTTGCCGCCAATTTTTTTTAAAGACCCTCATTAATTTGAATCAGCAATTTGTAGTACCACAGGTAATTGATAGGTGCCAAAAAAACTTTTATTATCATTACATCAGATACGTGTTTTTTCATTTGGCACTACAGCTTTGTTCATTGAGGCACTTGCACTTAAATGTGAATCGAATTTTGAGTCACCAGTGAATTGAAGGTGCAAAAATACCTTTATTACGAATAATTCATAGTGTTTTTACTTTGGCGCAAAGCTTGTTATAGCACCTTGATTAATTGAAAAACAATTTTGTGTCACACAGGTGATTAAAGGTGCAAAAAATACCTTTTA
>JAODAL010079775.1:0-12464 GCA_025379985.1 Phyllomedusa bahiana | reverse complement strand
TTGTAAAGTGTTGCTCTTAGGGAACTTTTTTTTTGGGCTTCCTCCTTAAAAACCCGGGGGTTAACCACCCTGCCCAACAATTTATGACCCCTAAATTTTCCTTATTTTCATGATTCCGGACACCCAAGAAGGGAAACGAAACTTCTCGGGAACCGGGGTCATTCCCTTTTGAACTTTTTGTATGATTTTTACAGGCTTTTTACTCTATTTGTTCTTTAAATTTTTGGTTCTCCCCCCCTTAGGTCTTTTTTCTTAAATTTTTACATAAACTTCATAATCCTTTGTTTGCAACAAAAAAACACCGAGGTTTTTCATTATTCCACTCTTTGATGGCCAAAGTTGAGGGGGAGAGCTTTCCCTTCCTTTCTTAAATTATTATTTAGGACCATTCGGTGTTCTTTTGTCTTGGAAGGCAAATATCAAACTTTGGGGCCCCAACTTGATCCGGAGTATGGCTTCAACTGACCCCTTCTCCTTTGACTGGACGTTAATGTGTTCCTTAGGAATTTACCCCCACCCTTTTGGTCTTCAAACTTCATTTCTCCCAAGAATCCTCTTCCATCATACTTAAGATAGGGGGCAAACACCCTTTCGGCAGGGATTCTGGGACATTGAGGTTACAGAGACGGGCCTTTTTCACCACGGAAGGTGGTTTTGCGATTTAAAAGGATGTTTTTTTGCGGGTAAGCTTAAATAAAATCTTCTCGGGAATTTGTAAACATATTTTTCTAACTACCAATTTCCTTTATATGTCTTGAACACAATTTTCTTTTTTCTTCCCCCTTAAATTGTATTATCTTTCGAGAGCTGGTGTCTGCAAAAAACTCATACTAGACATCTGCTCTCGAAGGTCTAGGAGCTCCTGGTGAATGTGGTGGACTGCACCAAGTTTACTTTCCAGAGGGCGTGGGGGAAGGAACTTTCTAGGGAATTTTCTAGTGACGACTGGGGTAGAATCTTTACTCTGGTCCATGAATCTTCTGTCTCAGTAAGGGTGCAAGAGATAAATTACAAAATTGGTACCAGGTGGTATAGAGTTCCATCACTTTTGCACGCCTTATTTCCCGCTGTCTCTAACCAGTGCTGGCGATGCCATTTGGAGGAGGGGACAATGCTCCATGTTTGGTGGGGGTGCTCAGCACTGCAGCCTTTCTGGCTCAAAGTCATTGATGTCATTCGTTTGATAAGCGGGGAGACATTAGATAATGACCTGGCAGTCCTGCTCCTATTTGCCTTCCAGGGACCTATCTGCTCTGCTAAAACTCAGTTAGTCATGGTTTTGCTAAATGCTGTAAAGACGGTGATACCCAGACTTTAGCGGTCTGCCCTTCGATCACGAACTGGCTCAAAGAAATCCACAAAATATTTGGATGAGAGGAAGTAAGGTGTGAATCATCTCGGGACTCCATAAATTACCTTAGGGTTTGGGGAGATTGGCTCACTTTCTGTAAGACCGATGTTTACCTATCCTTTCTGTGAGTGAATCTGCGACCAACCTGATGATTTATGGCACGCCGGCGGATTGCTAACACCGACTGGCACCCCCTTCCTTGTATTTTGTTATGATTGTTTCCAGTTTCTCTTTGTATTTTGACAACTGATGACATGGCTACCTAGAATCAGTTTACTTATGGTGAACCGGTTTCTTATAATTCTTCTGTACCAGGTGGAATGCAGGCCTTTCTCCTATTCAGCAAGAACTGCTCAAGTGAATGTTATCTTGGGTTCACATTGCCTCTCTCATCCTTACTCCACTTGATGCACTAGAATCTGATGTTATCGTCTCTGTTGTGCACTCACTTCCCGTTAAATGTCCACCGATACAGCATGTTTCAGTATTGCCACAGATACTTCTGACTAATGCTAATTTCCTATCTAACGGAATTGCAGTTTTGATTTATGCTTTTAATTGGTTTGTGAATGGTGAAGGAACATGATCTCATGCTGTGTTATTGATGTCATGTAATATTGTCATTTGATTAAAGAATAAAGCCCTTTTGAACACGAAAAAAAACCTGTTGGAGTCCGCAAAAAACCTGAGACTGGGACGGAGATTTTTCTTCCAAAGTAATGATCCCAAACATAAAGCAAAATCTACAATGGAATGGTTCACAAATAAACGTATCCAGGTGTTAGAATGGCCAAGTCAAAGTCCAGACCTGAATGCAATCGAAAATCTGTGGAAAGAGCTAAAAACTGCTGTTCACAAAATGCTCTCATCCAACCTCACTGAGCTCGAGCTGGGGTTTTCAAGGAAGAATGGGCAAGAATTTCAGTCTCTCGATTTTGCAAAAAATTATAGAGACATCCCCCAAAGCAACTTGCAGCTGAATTGCCAGCAAAAAGGTGGCGTACAAAGTTTAACTTAAAGAGGGCCGAATAATTTTGCACGCCCCACTTTTTAGTTTTTTTTTTTTTGACAAAATTTTAAAATATCCAATACATTTTGTTCCACTTCACAATTGTGTCCCACGTGTTGATTCTTCACAAAAAATTTAAATTTTGTATCTTTATGTTTGAAGTCTGAAATGTGGCAAAAGGTTGAAGAGTTCAAGGAGTCCGAATACTTTCACACGGCACTGTATAGGGATCCCCTTCTCAGGTAGGTAGATATATAGGTCCCCTTAGGTAGGTAGGTATATATGTCCCCTCCTTAGGTAGATATATAGATTTCCTCAATCTTCAAATGTAAGGTGCTATTTAGGAGACAAAAAAGAAAGCAAGAGGCACTTTCTTGTGTAGTGTGTATCAAATAGAATTTCGCAAATTGTATGTCACAACTGCTCACCTTTCATGGTTGTATTATGGCTAGTGTTGAGCGATTGCGTTGACTATCGAGATCGATCGATAGTCGATAGTCGGCCGCTATCGTTTAAGGTTTTTTCGATGTGAGCATCGATTATGCGGGGATGACATTAAAGTCTATGGGAGAGCAACAACACCTTCATTATTACACCCAAACAAGGTGGAGAAGCTGAAATTAACACCCACAACAGTCAAATGGATACGTGCTACATCTTAGGCAACACACTTAGGTTATAAAAGTCACAGAAAAAAAGTTCACGGGACCATTTAAACTACCCCTGTCTTGTACCACAGCCTGACCTTAAACCTGCATCACCCACAAATTAAAAAGTGCCAGAAGGCAGTATGATTTGAACCATCAATGTTACCTTGGAACTGGCCCCATTGAAATTTATCCCTGGGTCCTGGAACGGCAGCATAGCCCCAAACAACCGGGCATGACCCCCACATTTAAAAAGTGCCGCAAAAAGGAGTCTTTCAACCCCATTTTAGTTTAATGGACATTGACTATACCTGTCCGGGGCCCACAGCATGAAGCCCCAAACCGCATGAACCCCTCATTTTAAATGTGCCGGAAAAAGTAGTCTTTCAACACCATTTTAGTTTCACTGGACATTGACTATACCTTGTCCTGGGACCACAAGCATTTGAGCCCCAAACCGCATGACCCCCACATTTAAAAAGTGCCGAAAAAGGAGTCTTTAAACCCCACCATTTTATTTTAAAATGGACATTGACTATACTGTCCTGGGCCACAGCATGAGCCCCAAACCTGCATGCCCCCCACCCTTAAAAAGTGCCGGAAAAAAAAAAGGGAGTTCTTTCAAACCCACCAAATTTTAAAAAGTTTCACCCTGGACATTGCTATACTTGTCTGGGCCACGCATGAGCCCCAAACCTGCATGACCCCCAGATTTAAAAAGTGCCGGAAAAAGGAGTTTTTTCAACCACCATTTTAGTTTCACTGGACATTGACTATACCGCCTGGACTGCAGGCAAATGTGACCCAGGGCCGGAGTTTTAACCCAATTTTTTTGGGTTTGCCGGGAAAGCCCAGGGCATGGCGTCCAGTTCATCTATTAACAGCAGGTTAAATGCCCTGATGACGCAGCAACGAAAACTGTCGTGCTAAAGCAGAGTGCGGAAGCGGAAGTGGTGAAAACTCCAAGCCTTCCTCTGTACACAGTCAATACACTGGGTAGCGCTTGCCCTCCGTATGAGTGGGACCAATTGAGCTTCACTTGGAAATACTGGGGGTTTAAACGCTCCTGTTACACCAGGTGCCTTTATCTTGGCTTTCTTTTTCTCATTTTACTCAACGTGCTGGGGAAATGGTCTCTGTACTTTGTTCTCTGTCCGTGCTCCTTACTCCATGTCCTCTGAATAACCTACATCTGGTCAAGTTTTCCTGTACCTCCCTTGTACAATTCAGAGGAATTTTTTTAACCAGCTATTTTGTACATGAAAGTTTTTTAGTATTTAATTCTAGAAAACACATTTTTAAAATTAGGATGGAATCCCACCATGTCTTTGTTTCTCTTTTTTATTGTATTAAAGGGGTTTGTCTCAATACAGGATTGATAGCTATGTTAAAGATCTTGCAAAAACAAGTCATTTTTGCAATATGTGCCCATTAACAGTGTCCTACCTATTCCTGTTTCTGACAGCACCATCACCCTTGAGCAACTCTTGACAATTGTGAAGAACAAATGTCTGTTAGAAAAAAACATTTTTTAGAATAGGACCTGTAGTATAGCTGCATGTCACAGCAAAATGCCCCAAAAATTAAAAAGCATGCCCCTTGAGCCTTTGGTCAATTGTGAAGAACAAATGTCTGTTAGAAAACAACATTTTTTGAATAGGACCTGTAGTATAGCTGCATGTCACAGCAAATGCCCCCAAAAATTCAAAGCTTTGACCTTGAGCCACTTTGGTCAATTGTGAAAAAACAAATGTCTGTTGGGAAACAACATTTTTTTTTTTAATAGGACCTGTAGTATTGCTGCATTTCAAAGCAGCATGACCAAAAAATTATAAAAAATACTTCTCAGCCACTTTTAAAATTGTGAGGGAGAAATCCCACTTAGAAGCCACATTTCTTTACAAAGGGCCTTTGGGATTATTGCTGTATCTCACAGCTACATGACCCCAAAAAATTATAAATATGATTCTCAGCCACTATTAAAAATTGTGAGGGGTAGAAATGCCACTTAGAAGCCACATTTCTGTTCCAAAGGACCATAATTATAGCTGTTTCTCACAGCAACATGACCCCAAAAAATTATAAATATGACTTCTCAGCCACTTTTAAAAATTGTGAGGGAGAAATGCCACTTAGAAGTCAATTTCTGTTCCAAAGGCCCAAATGATTATTGCTGTATCTCACAGCAACATGACCTCAAAAACCATTGACAATGCGAAAACTTCTTAAGATAAAGTGAGTAAATGGAAACGGTGTTGTCATGAAACTTGCTGTCTTTTACAGTCTCCTCACAGCAAAACCAGCAAAATTAACTGTTAGGAAAAGAGAATAAAAATTGCAGTAAGAATGATCTTTTTTAAAAAAAAGTTTTCAAGAGGCCATTTCTGTTTGAAAAGGAATGTGAAGTAGAATGGCAACTAATCGGTGACCTCGGCAATTGGGGCCCAACATCATCAGAGATCCATGCCTGATTCATCTTGATGAAAGTCAAACGATCCACATTATCTGTGGAAAGCCGGATGCGTTTGTCTGTAATGACTCCTCCAGCTGTGCTGAAGGTCCGCTCAGATATGACGTTGGCTGCTGGGCAGGACAACACCTCTTTGGCGTGACAAGCCAGCTCGGGCCATTCGTCCATTTTTGGATACCCAAAAGTCTATTGGGTCCGGAACACATGCAAAAACATCGGTGTTGAGACCAGATAGTCTGCACCATGATCTTAAGCTGATCTCTGTGTGTTGGATGTGTGCCCTGCATTGCATGGTTGGTGAGGTGGTAAAAAAGATTGCCAGGGGTTTCACCATTAGGCTTCTGCCATTTGCCTGCTGCTGCCGCTACGCCTACTTGGCACTTACTGCTGTCACGTCGTGATGTTGTTCCACCGGGACATTTGGGGAACGTGAAGCAGACGGCAACAGATGTCTCCAGTTGATCAATCAGCAAGGTCTCCATTTCCTGCATTTTACTCTTTTTTGGGGGTGGGTGGAAGGAAAGTGCTGATTTTTGTTTTGTACCGGGGACCCAGGAGGGTGGCCCCCCAGTAACTGTTGTTCTTTTTAATGGCCTTAATGCGAGGATCATGTTGGAGGAATGGAGATCCAAGCACTCATGTGAGAGATGGAGCCTTGTTTTTCCCAAGCCTCTGGGTTCGGGGGCACTAGCAAATGATCTTCCTCATCTTCCCCCTCCGCCTCAAATTCGCGCCAACCTTTTTCCCAAGGCGGGGGAACGTCGGTAACATCGGTGTCTAGGAATACCTACTCATCCTCCCCCTCCGCTGCCTACGGCACAGCTTCAACACACCCCTGAATTGCCAGAGATGAAGCACACTGAGAGCTGATGCGCCACCTTGCACTAGCTCTGGACCCCGAACCACTGCCTAATGAAGACCGATGAAATTGTGAAACTGTGGGGCCCTTGTGGATTTGACGGAGAGAAAGGCTCTGTCCGCATCTGTGTCCGTCTCCTCCTCCTCGCTGGCGGGCCCTGTTGTTTCAGAGTGTCCAACGATCGTTCCAGAAACAAAGTTCACCACAAAGCTCAAGCTGAAAAGGGCATTGTCCGCAATGAGCATTTTGGTGGCTTCTTCAAAACTGGCAAGGATGGTGCAGAGCTTTTTTCACCCGCCTCCACTCTCGGTGGTTCAACCCCCCCGAGGTCCTACCGCTGCTTGTCAGGCCATGTGTCACTTCGTTATGCGTAAATGGCATTGCGCTGCTGCCACAATCGCTGGAGCATGTGGAGGGTGGGAATTCCAGCGTGTTGCCACGTCAACAATGAGACGGTTGAGGGGAGGCCGAGCTGACGCTGCAAAGCAGCCAGGCGGGACGAAGCAGGGTGTGAACGGCGGAAGTGCGAACTCAGACCTCGAGTATTCTTCAGCATGCAGTCCAGACCGGGTAGCGCTTTAGAAATTTCTGGACGACAAGGTTCATGACATGTTTCCAGGCAAGGGATGTGCTCAGCCCCCCGATTTAAGGGGCGGCCAGCAGTTTTCGCCCGTTATCGACACCACCTTGCCTGGCACAAGGTTTTTTGTCACCCAGCCAGCGCTCGGTCTCGTTGCTTAGAGCCGTCCACAGCTCCTGACCTGTGTGTGGACGGTCTCCAAGGCAGATAATTTCAACATGGCCTGGTGTCTCTGGGGACGTGATGCCACCAGAGACCTTGGGGGAAAGAGCCCTGCACCATTCCCTGCGGTTTTGAAGGGCGTGCGCCGAGCCTGAGAGCCACCGTCACCCCCAGAGACATCCACCCAGCTCACCCAGTGAGCTGTCACAGAGATATAGCGGCCTTGGCCGTGCTTACTAGTCCATGTGTCGGTGGTGAGATGGACTTTTCCGGACACAGATGCAGACAACGCGCTTGAAATTTTAGATGACACGTGGCTGGCCCAGGGCAGGGAAAGGCTTTTCTGGCAAAGAAATGCCTGCTAGGAATCTGGTATTGGGGGCAAGCGGAGGGCCATGAGTTGGGGGAACCCTTTGTTCCACCGACGGAAAGGCAACATTTCCAAGGCCAATAAGCCCGGCAATGCCGCAATTCAGGCTTTTGGCTTTGGGATGGTTTGGGTTAAAGTGTTTCTTCTGCTCCCAAACCTGGAAGACAGAAGGCTGGCTGCTAGACTGGCCCTGTTTCGGCGTGCAGGCGTCAAAACTGGGGGAAGGAGAAGGGGTAGGGTGGGTCTTGGTGGTGCTGGTGGTAATCGGGCGACGGTGGAGGCTGAAGCGGAGGCTGATCCCTGATCATGGACTCTGAGAGACATGGCAGCTGAGGAAGCTTGGTGGTGGCGGGGGAGGAGGAGGCGGAGACAGAGGGTGTGACAGTGGTTGGGGCCCGGCGTCGGTCTGGGCCTTTTTTGGCAAGTGTTCCCTCCATTTCAACTCATGCATTGCTGCATGTGACTAGACATGTTGGTGGTGGTTAAACCACTTAAGGTTCTTGCCTCTACTTATGCGTTTACGGCAAAGGCGGCATATGACATCGCTGGGTGAATCAGAGGCTTGCTCAAAGAAGGCCCAGGCTTGAGAGGCCTGGGCCTTTTTGACGGCGATAAGCGAGGAGGGGGTTTGCGCTGACCGGTGGTGGCGGAATCATATCAGCGGACTTCTGCGACCGCCTCTCCCTTTTTTGTGGGGGAAACCCGTATTGACACTACCCCATCGTCTTCCTCCCCGTCCATGATGAAGCGCTCGCAAGCAAATTCTGCGGAAAAGACCAGGATGGATCCCCAATGTTGTCATTTATCATCATCATCAAAAACAGGTGACTTGGTCGTCCTGACTTTCTGCATCCGGGAAATGCGGGCTACAAGCAGGGGCACTGCAAGGCGTTGCCGGCCCCCCCGGGATTTTTGCCGATTGACCGGCTTCCTTCACCTCCTCTGATGGCATCAGTAACTGGGCGTCAGAGCAGAGAAAATCATCCTTTTTGGCCTCTTGATCTTTTAACATTGCCTTCTGACCCCAACGCATTTTGTTTATCAAAGAGGTCTTCAGAAAATGGATTATCCACAGTGGTGGGTACACGAGTTGACATTTGGGCTGCTTCATGTTGGACGGATGCTGATGATTTCTGATGACGACATTTGTTTGGCCGTGAACTGCGAGGAAAGAGGAGGTAAGACTGCTAGATTTCAGGTTGCATTAACCAATGGGAAAGGGCAAGATTGGCGACGATGTTCGTTTTCCTTAGATTCACAGGGCCCTGACCAGCGATGACAGGCCTGCGGTCCCGCAACTGAGATCCGCTGGCATGCATGTTGTCGCCAGCACTGGAAAAGGGGACCTTCTCTCGTACCTCTACCTCCCTTGCTACCCCCTCTTTGCTCGTTACCACCTGCCCTTTCGCTCCATGTTCAGAAATATAAAAATTTTAGAAGGGATGGAATAGTTTTGGAAAGTCTCTTATTAAAAGAGGCAAATACAGCTATTCTCAAATCCCTCTAATCAAAACAAAATTGCTGGATTCAAATTTAACTGCAAGGTGTCTATCAACAAATCTGGACTGGGCAAAAGTCCAAAAAAAACGTATCTGTTATGCTTTGGTATAAATAAACGGGATTTTTGCACCTTTCAATTCACCTGTGGTGAATATAGAAATTGCTGTTTTTAAAATTTACGTAGATGCTGCGCCCAAAGAAAAAGTGCTGGGTGCGCAAAGTCAAAAAACAAGTAACTGTTATGTTTTGATATAATAAACGGTATTTTTTGCACCTTTCAATTCACCTGTGGTGAATATAGAATTGCTGTTTTAAGATTTACGTAGATGCGCGTCAATGAACAGTGCTGGGTGGCCAAAAGTAAAAAACACGTAACTGTTATGTTTTAAAATAATAAACGGTATTTTTGCACCTTTCAATTACCTGGGGGTGAATATAGAATTGTGTTTTTAAAATTTACGTAGATTGCTGCGTCAAAGAACAGTGCTGGGTGCGGCAAAAAGTCAAAAAAACAGGTTTTAACTTGGGTTTTATTTTGTTAGTAGATATTAATAAACCCGGTATTTTTTTGACCTTTCAATTCACACTGTGGTGAATATAGAATTGCTGTTTAAGATTTACTAGATGCTGCGTCAATGAACAGTGCTGGGTGCGCAAAAGTCAAAAAACAGTACTGTTATGTTTTCGTACGATACACGGTTTTTTTTGGCAACAATAAACATGTGATGACTACAAAATTGCTGGATTGTAATTTATTTGCAAGGTGGATATATCAAACAGTCACTGGTGTATTGGGTAAAATTGAACACCTATCTGAAATGTATTACTGATAATAAAAGTGGAGTTTTGCAGATAACAAAGAGACCTGCAGTTACTAGAAATGATGTTTATCAATATAAGTTCAGGCTGCCCAATATCCAGGAAAATATTTCAAAAGCAAATGTTAATAATAAAGTATTCCACTACAATGTTACACTAAGTCTTGGTGAACTTTATCCAGTGTTCTTTATAGATAGAGCTTGTCTGTGTTCGCCCGCGGGGCCCCCCCCCCACTCCCACCCCCGTGAATTTTTCAGCGGTAGATGCTGCTTTAAAATTCTCTAGCTAACTACATAAAAAAATTTCAAATCTTAATCTAACTAAAAATTTGGGAAGGATCACAGCTAATAGTAGAGGTTTCTCTGTGCGAAAAAGGCTAATTTCGCTGAGCTGTTTGGCCCCAGGCAGAGCGCAGGTCCTATCCTATGAGACGCTGAGAGACAGGAAACGCTGTTCTATGTAAAACGAGGTCATGTGATTTTTCCAGCCAATCGCAACCATACACATCCCAGTCATGACGTCGCACACACAAACTACCTGCTCTATTTTTGTAATTCATTTGTGGGCCCCCAAATTACAGGAAGCGCGAAAAAAATCTTAATAGATGATGCACAGATTTTAACCTTAATTATCGCATGATCTGGAAATTTCGATCACCATAAAAACCTTGCCGATTTCAACTTTGTCGATAAAAATCGCTCAACGCTAATTATGGCTGGTACAACTCAGATATTCGTTTGTAGCAGTCCAAATCCATCACTGGGTCCACTCCCAGTTACACAAACGATCCCCACAAGGACTGATTGGGGCCAAAAATCCCAAGATAAAGCCACAATAAACCCACTGCACAACTTTTATGCAGTGAAGGGGGATAGGCGCAGTGTTGGGAATAGCTGGTAAAATAGTGTTGGCAAATTATCATCAGGGTCGGCAGAAATAAATCTAAGAAAGGCACTGGCCTTCCACTTCCATAAAAAAAAGAAAATTTGATAAAATAACATATTACAAAACAGGACTGTGTATTTTGCAAAGACTCATGCTCTGCTTCCTCAAGTCTATCCAGCATACAAGCAACTCTCCTTTCTAAACAACCCTTTGGCAGTAATTTTCATCTCATTACACATAATTAATTAGATAATGATCAATTATGGTATTTTGAATATTGAATAATTAATTATATAATGATCAACCGTATTATTTTAAATAAATCATACTAGGATAAAATATAAATCTTCCTTATAACTGCTACAAACCCGGCAAACATCCCCAGATTAATAACAGAATGCAAGCAAATATTAGAATACACTACATAACATATAGTACAAGACCTCATCCTGAATAAATATATACAGCACAAAACACTAATTATAAATAATTTATTAAAATACCAAATATTTACTTAATTTTAATTAGGAATTAAAAAAAATCACAAAAGGAAAAAAAAACTGTATCAAATATCTCTATTAGAAAAGAGATTATCATTTTGCCCTGATAGTAATGTGGATTCATTTACACTCTTTTTGGATCTGCAACATTTCACAAGAAGTTTGGCTTTTACATTTTTTTTTTAAATTAAGTAAAAGAAAGACAGTATGAGTAATATTTGAAAAAAATAGATGAGAATATGATCTGCAACGTAGTCAAAATGATAAAAAAGAAGGGGAAATCCAAATCAAATTTTTAACCTCTACATATGCAAGGACAATTTAGTCAAATGTTTTCAGGAATTGATGTTAAATGTTACGCGTAAAATTAAATATAAACCAGTATTAAAACGAAATTTAGATCATGAGGAATAAAAGACGCTGAAAACTTTAAATGAAAATATGGATATTGTGATTAGAGGAGCCGACAAAGGAGGTGGTGGGGGCATAGTGGTTCAAATTTTTTTGAGTATGATTATTATTATGAAAAGATTGAAGAAAATCTTTTCCCCCAGATATTGGAAAATTGAAAAGCTAATTTAAATAAGGATGGATGCGGAAATCATAGATAAAAGAGAAAAACAGTTCCTTTATATGCATAATTTTACTATCTCTGTCATATTTTATAGATGTATATTTACAAGACTATGTGATAGAGCTGTAAAGTAATTTCAAAGATTCTGACTTGTAATAAAATTTGTATTGGATATTCCTTGAAAGGATATGCTTTCTTAACAATGGACATAGTTTCACTCTATTCAAATATAGAGCATGAAAGAGGTATTAGTACTCTTTGGAACAAAACAATTTTTTTTGTTTACAATGGAATTTATTACCAGAACTTTGGTACAGCAATGGTAGCCCCATCGCTGGTCAACCTTTTAATGGATGTTTTTGAAAAAAAATAAATTCTGAGCACAAATTTGGAAATAAAATTATATTTTTTAAACGTTTTATAGATGATCTGATATTTATATTGTAAGGTGCACTACAAGACACGTAGGAATTTGTGGAATATTTAAATAACACAGACTGAGGCATAAAGTCTATGTTAGCTTTTAATAAATATGAAATTGATTTCCTGGATCTTAATTTATATAATTCGAATAATAAGATTTTAACCAAAACTTTTTTTTTTTTTTAAAGTAGACTGCAATGACTATTTACATTATTCTAGCAGCCATCACAAAAAATAGAAACAAAACATACCATACCTCCAGTTACGAAGGATAAGGAAAAAAATTTTGGGAGAAAAAACTTTGTAAAACAGTTT
>JAODAL010079774.1:0-12464 GCA_025379985.1 Phyllomedusa bahiana | reverse complement strand
ACCTGAGGTCCCTGCATGAAAAAACTGAGCGTCCCTGCCCCCCAAAACTGAGCGTCCCTCCCGAAACCCTGAGCGCCCCCTGCCCAAGCCCTGGCCCCCCGGCATAAAAAACGAGCGCCCCTGCCCCAAAACCCTGGGCATCCCTACACGAAAAACCTAAAAGGCCCCTGCACCAAAACCGGGAGCGTCCCTCCCATAAAAACCTGAGCGCCCCTGCCCAAAAACCTGAGTTTCCCTGCATAAAAACCCTTTGGGGCCCCCTGCCCCAAAAACCCGGCATCCCTGCATAAAAACCTGAGCGTCCCTCCCCCAAAAACCCTGGCTCCCCCAAAAAAACCCCTTTGGGGCTTCCCTGCCCCAAAAACCCGGGAGCACCCCTGCACCAAAACCTGAGTTTCCCTGATGAAAACCTGACGCCCCCTCCCCCCCAAAAACCTTGCATCCCTTTGCCCCAAAAACCCGGCGTCCCCACCCAAAACCTGAGCGTCCCTGCATGAAAACCTGAGCGTCCCTGCATGAAAACTTTAGCTTTCCCCTGCATGAAAAACCTGGGCCCCCGGCATGAAACCTGAGGCCCCCTGCTAAAAAATGGGGCGCCCCTTTGCATCAAAACCTGGCGTCCCTCCCACCAAAATCTGAGGTCCTGCATCAAAAACCTAGGCCCCTGCCCCAAAAAACTGAGCGTTCCGTCTGAAAAACCTGAGCTTCCCCTGCACGAAAACCTGGGGCGCCCTGCTTTAAAACCTGAGCGTCCCTGAAACCAAAACCCGGGAGCGCCCCGCACCAAAAACCTGGCGCCCTTTCTCAAAACCTGAGCGCCCCTAAAATAAAAACCCTTGGCCCCTGAAAAAAAACCTGAGCGCCCGGGCCCCAAAAACCCTTTAGCGTCCCTGCCCCAAAACCCTGGCGCCCCTAAACCCAAAACCCTTTAGCATCCCTGCACCAAAACCTGAGGGGCCCTCCCAAAAAAACCCCTAGCGTCCGGCATAAAAACCCGGGAGCGTCCCTGCACCAAAACCGGCTTCCCTGCCCCAAAAAACTTTGGCGTCCCTGAAAAAAAAGGGTGAGCTCCCTGCAAAAAATTTGAGCGTCCCTTTGCATAAAAAACCTGGGGGCCCCCCTTGAAACCAAAACCCCAAAAGGCTTCCCTGCAACAAAACCCTTTTTGAGCGCCCCTGATAAAACCCTGAGCACCCCTGCCCCAAACCTAGGGGCCCCCCTGCCCCAAAACTAGGGGGCCCCTGCATGAAACCCTTTGAGCTTCCCTGCCCCAAATCCGAGCTTTCCCGGGCTAAAAACCCTTAGCGCCCCTTTCACCAAAACCTGAGCACCCCTGCCCCAAAAATTGAGCACCCCTTTGCCCCAAACCAAGGCCCTTTGCCCCCAAAAACCCTGAGCGCCTGCCCCCAAAAACCGGAGCGCCCCTGCACCAAAATGGGGCGCCCCTTTGCACCAAAACCTGAGCGCCCCTGCCCCAAAAACCCTTTGAGCACCCCCTCCCCAAAAACCTGAGGCCCCAAAAAAAAAACCCTTTACGTCCCCTGCCCCAAAAACCTGAGCGTCCCTGCCCAAAACCTGACCCCCCCTTTCACCCAAAACCTGGGGCATCCCGCAGAAAAACCCTGAGCGTTCCTGCAGGGAAAAACCTAGCTTTCCCTGCCCAAAACCGGAGCCCCCCGCCCCCAAACCCTTTGAGCGTCCCTGCATCAAAACCTGAGCATCCCTGCACCAAAACCCTGAGCGCCCTTTGCCCCAAAAAAACCTGAGCGTCCCGCATAAAAACCCTGAGGGGCCCCTTTTATAAAAACCTAGCTCCCTGAAACCAAAGCCTGAGCGTCCCTACACGAAAACCTGAGCGTCCCTGCACCAAAACCTGAGCGTCCCTGCACCAAAAAACCTGGGGGCCCCCTGCCCCAAAACCTGGCGCCCCTGCCCCAAAAACCCTAAAGCGCCCCTGCTTTAAAAAACCTGAGCTTTCCCTGCCCCCAAAACCCTGAGCGTCCCTCACCAAAACCTGGCGCCCCGGGCCCCAAAAACCCTTTGGCGCCCTGCAAAAAAAACGTGAGGGTCCCTGCCCCAAAAAAACCTTTGAGCGCCCCTGTACCCAAAAACCTTTAGCTCCCTGACCAAAGTTTGAGCGTCCCTACCCCCCGAAAAGAGCGTCCCTCACAAAAACCTGGGGCACCCCTGCCCCAAAAAAACCTGAGCGTCCCCTGCCCCAAAAACCTGAGCGCCCCGGCCCAAAAACCTGAGGCCCCTTTGCACCAAACCTGAGCGTCCCTGCACCAAAACCTGGGGGCACCCCCTGCCCCCAAAACCGGAGCGTTCCCCTGCCCTAAAAACCCGGGAGCCCCCTAAAAACAGAACCTAGGTCCCTGCACCAAGACCTGGCGCCCCTGCCCCAAAAACCTGAGGGGTCCCTAAAACCAAAACCGGGCCGTCCCTGCACAAAACCGAGCGTCCCTAAAATAAAAACCTAGCTTTCCCCTGCCCAAAAATTTTGGGACGCCCCCGAAACAAAACCTGGCGTCCCTGCAAAAAAACCTGAGCGTCCCTGCAAAAAAACCCTTTGGCGTCCCTGCATAAAAAACCTGACGTCCCTGCAAAAAAAAACCTGAGCGTCCCTGCCCCAAAAACCTTTGGCTTTCCTGCCAAAACCAGACCCCTGCCCCAAAACCTGAGCGCCCTCCCCCCAAAAATTCGAGCTTTCCCTGCCCCAAAAACCGAGCTTTCCCTGCTTTAAAAAACCGGGCATCCCCTTTAAAAAAAACCAAAAACCTAAAGCCCCCTGCATAAAAACGGAGCATCCCTACCAAAAAACCGGGGCGTCCCGCCCCAAAAACCCGACCCGTTCCGCCTGAAAATGAGCACCCCTGCCCCAAAAACCCTGACCCGTCCCTGAAACCAAAAAAAAGGCCCCCCTGCACCAAAACCTGAGCGTCCCTGCACCAAAACCTGAGCGTCCCTGCACCAAAACCTGAGCGTCCCTGCACCAAAACCTGAGCGTCCCTGCACCAAAAACCAAGGCCCTGCCCCAAAAAATCTGAGCGTCCCCAACACAAAAACCTGAGCGTCCCTGCACCAAAAACCTAGCGCCCCCTGCCCCAAATTCCTGAGCGCCCCACATAAAAACCCTTGAGCGTCCCTGCATAAAAACCTAGCATCCCTGCATCAAAATTTTGGGGCGCCCCGGGCAAAAAACCTGAGGGCCCCTGCCCCAAAAACCTGGGGGCCCCCCCTGCACCAAAACCTTAAAGCGCCCCGGAGGGAAAAACCTGAGCGTTCTTGAAACCAAAAAACCTGAGCGTCCCTCCCATAAAAACCCTGACCCCCGCTTTAAAAACCCTTTGAGCATCCCTACACAAAAACCCTGAGCGCCCCCGCCCCAAAAACCGGGGTGTCCCTGCATAAAAACCTGAGAGGTCCCTACCCCAAAAACCTGGCGCCCTGCCCAAAAACCTGGGCGTCCCTGCCCCCAAAAACCTGGGGGCGTCCCAAAACAAAACCTGAGCGTCCCTGCACCAAAACCTGAGTGCCCCTGCTTAAAAAACCGGGAATTTCCCTACAGGGGAAAACCTGGGGGGGGGGTCCCTGCCCCAAAAACCCTGAGCGCCCCTGCCCCAAAACCTAGCGTCCCTGCAAAACCTGAGCGCCCCCTGCCCCAAAAACCTGGTCCCGCAAAAAAAGAGCGTCCTCAAAAAAACTGACGTCCCTGCAAAAATGAGGCCGAAAAAAACCTGGGGGCCCCTGCACCCAAAACCGAGCCCCCTGCACCAAAACCCTGAGCTCCCAAAAAAACCTGGCCCCCCGCCCCAAAAACCTGGCGCCCCTGCACAAAACTGAGGTCCCTGCCCCAAAACTTGGCGTCCCCCCCCAAAAAACCTGAGCGTCCCTGCACCAAAACCTGAGCGTCCCTGCAAAAACCCCTAGCCCCCTCCCCAAAAACCTGAGCTCCCTCACAAAACCTGAGCGTCCCTGCATCAAAACCTGAGCGTCCCTGCAACAAAACCTGGGGTCCCTAAAAAACCGAGCGCCCGCATGAAAATGGCCCCCTGCAAAAACGGCGTCCCTGCATCAAAACCTGAGCGTCCCTGCACCAAAACCTGAGCGTCCCTGCATGAAAACCTGAGCGTCCCTGCACCAAAACCTGAGCGTCCCTGCACCAAAACCTGAGCGTCCCTGCATCAAACCGGCGCCCCTGCAAAAATGGCGCCCCTGCCCAAAACCCTGGCTCCTGCAAAAACCTAAATCCTGCACCAAAACCTGAGCGTCCCTGCACCAAAACCTGAGCCTCCCTGCACCAAAACCTGAGCCCCCGCTAAAACCTGAGGCCCTGCCCAAAACCTGAGCTCCCTCACCCCTAGCTCCCTGCACCAAAATGGGCCCCCCTGCAAAAAACCCTGGCCCCCTGCACCAAAAATGGGGCCCGCACAAAACCTGGTCCCTGCAAAAACTGAGCCCCCTGCATAAAACCTGAGGTCCCTGCAAAAACCCTGAGCCCCCCGACCAAAATGAGGCCCCTCACAAACTGAGGCCCCTGCTAAAACCTGAGCGTCCCGTCACCAAAACCTGAGCGTCCCTCTACGCCAATCTGGAGTTCATGCACCGACCTATTCCCGCAGGTTAAATTTTCCCGTTCTGGGAAATTTATAGAGCCGATTTCCCTGTCAGTTTGAAAACAGATTATAGATAATGTTGCATCAGTCAAATCCTGTATGCGTGGGTGAGAAAGGTTACTGGCACCACGACCCCATTCTCTGGTGCTCATCATCAGAGCCCGTATACGGTCATGTTTTGGGACTGCATCTAAAAGCCATTTCTAATGAACAAAGGAAAAAAAAAACTGGAGTTGCCCTTTAACTATTAAGACCCTTGGGAGCCCCTGACACCCTTACTTTGGGGTCAGGGCTTTGTGTTGGTGTTTGTGGCGGGGAATATCTTTTTCTCCCCGTCTGGCCCTGGGGGGTTAGTAGTTCCTCCCGGTGTTAGTGCTTGGGGATTTTAAAAACATAAATTAGAAGTGGGCAGTAATGTTCTATGATAAGGCACTGAGTGGATGTGGGGAGCGGCACAATCTGCGCACTGTTTTTCCATACCGTATTTCAGACGTTTCCTCTGGTTTTTGGCATGTGGGCTCCACCCCGCGCTGGACGCAGCAGATGGCAGCCGCACAAACAGTTGGTTTTCGACAGTTCTGCTAGGTTTGTGGGGAGGGCAGGTGTGCAGACGCCGCAGGGAATCTCCTTGGAGACCTTTGTTTGGAGAACCTGGTTTTACTTTTTTTCTTCCAGGTAATGAGAAACCACAGAAGCAAGAACGGCTCAGGAGGAGAAAACCGTGCGGTGCTACAGAACACCCGCAGCAGCCTCTCCTTCAAGGAGCATGCAGAGGGCTCCTCCGCCGCAGCACAGCCGACAGCTCGGCGCCATCTATTGGACTGAAAAAGTATTAACTTTCTTTTAATAAACATAAAAATTTTCCCCCAAAGGGGGGCCACAAAATAAGACCAAGAAATGCCCATTTTTCTGTCCCCATTTCCCCAAAAAAGGTTTTTCTGCAAATTAAAGCCCCATTTAAAAAAATTTATTTCTAAAATTAAAAACCAAAAAATTGTCCCGAAAAAACACAACTGACAAAAATTTTAAACCCCCACGCGGCTACTGAGGGGAAAAGGTAACCCGGCCCCCAGACCCCCCCCAGAAAATAGAGATCAGAGGGGAGCCCCTCCCCCAGGAACTTATTGGTTCCCCTTTCTGAGGGTAAAATAATATGGCTCTTGTTCTTCCTCATTTCCTGCTTGGACACGTGAGGGTTTGGATTTTTTGTGGGACAAGATGGACTTTTTTGATGGCGCCATTGACCAAAACCATAGAATGTTCTGGGAAACTAAAAAGAAATTCTAGATGGGGTGAAGGCTGCACCTGCTCCATGTTTGGGGGGTTTTATTATCTGGATTCTGCAGGTGATCCCAAATTTTGGAGTTTCCCTTTTTTGGTCCTTTGAAAGGGGGAATAATAAAAAGTTTTCCCCTCTGACTTCCGAGGCCTCCTTCAGTTTTAACTCAGAGCAGTGAGGCTTCCCTTGAGACAAGGGGACCAATAACGAATCATTGTAGATGGAATTTGGGAAAAAACACCCCAAAAACTTCCAAGTGGAACAGAATGTGAAAACCCGATTCTCCATGTTTTGAGGGTTTCCTCCGGGTATGAGGATGGGGGAGGTGCGGGCGCCGTGATTCGGCCCCCCAAAAAGGTTTATCCCCCAAAGACCTGGTGAGGGTCTTTTTTGGGAAATTTGGGTTTTTAAACGCGACCTTCGGTCCCCGGGATTTTTCACTTTTTTTTTTCCCTTTTTTTGGACGTGAAATGAACAAAAAAAAACACCACAGTTAATAGCACAGGGCACCCCACCAAACCCCAAAGAAGGTATAAAATAAAAAAAGAGTACACAGCGGGTCTCCTGATGACCGGAATAATAGGGGCTCTCTTGCACAGGGGGCAGATTTCAGCCCTTAACCCGGGCTCTCCTCACTCTCTCCACACCCGGGCTCTCCTCACTCTCTCCACGCCCGGGCTCTCCTCACTCTCTCCACACCTGGGCTCATCTCACTCTCTCCACACCCGGGCTCTCCTCACTCTCTCCACACCCGGGCTCTCCTCACTCTCTCCACACCCGGGCTCTCCTCACTCTCTCCACACCCGGGTTTTTTTCTTCCTCCTTCTCCTCCCGGGCTCTCCTCACTCTCTCCACCCCGGGGCTCATCTCACTCTCCCCCCCGGGCTCTCCTCACTCTCACCACCCCCGGGCTCTCCTCCTCTCCCACCCCTGGGTCATTCACTCTCCCCACCCCGGGCTCCCCTCCCCTCTCCCCACACCGGGTCTTCATCTCTCCAACCCGGGCTCCCCTCACTCCTCCCACCTGGGCTCTTTTTCACTCTTCCACAGGGGGGCTCTCCTCACCTCTCCCCACCGGGGTCCTCACTCTCCCCACCCCCCGGTTCTCCCCTTTTCCCACCCGGCTCTCCTCACTTCCCCACCCCGGTTTGTCACTCTCTCCCCCCCCGGGTCCTCACTCTCTCCCCCGGGGGGCTCCCCTCATTCCCCACCCGGGGCTCTCTCACTCTCCCCACCCCGGGTTCTTCACTCTCTCCACCGGGCTCTTCATCTTCCACCCCCGGGTTTCCTCACTTCTCCCCCCGGGGGCTTCCTCATTTTCCCCACCCCCCCCGGGGCTCCCCCACTCTCTCCACGCCCGGGCTCTCCTACTTCTCCCAACCGGGCTTCCACTCTCTCAACTGGGCTCTCTCACTTCTACCACGCGGTTATCTCATCTCTCCAACCCGGGCCTCCTCTTCCCACGGGTCTTCCCACTCTCTCCAACCCGGGGGTCATCTCACTCTCTCCACACCGGCTATCTCACTCTCTCCCCCCCGGGTATCCACTCTCCCCCACCCGGGCTTTTCTCTCCCCCCCCCGGGGTCTCTCATTCCCCCAAGGGTCATCTCACTCTCTCCACACCCGGGCTCATCTCACTCTCTCCACACCGGGCCCCCCCCCCCCCCGGGGTATCCACCTTTTCCAACCCGGGCCTTTCACTTCCCCACCCCGGGATCTCACTTCTCCAACCGGTTTCTCCCACTCTCCCCCCCGGGGGCTCTCTTCTCTCTCCTCCCCGGGGATTCCCACTCTCTCCAGCCCTCTCTCACTTCTCCACCCGGATTCTCCTCACTCTCTCCACACCTGGGCTCATCTCACTTCTCCCCCCGGGGGGCACTATTTTCCACACCCGGGCTCATCTCACTCTCTCCACACCCGGGCTCATCACTTCTCCCACCGGGCTCTCCCACTCTCTCCAGCCGGGCTCCCCTACTCCCCCACCCCGGGCTTTCATTTCCCCACACCCGGGCTCTCCTCACTCTCTCCACCCCTGGGTTTCCCCTCTTCCCCAAAACCCGGGTCATCTACTCTTCCCCCCCCCGGGTATCTCCTTCTCAACCCCGGGCTCATCTCACTCTCTCCACCCCCGGGCTCATCTCACTCTCTCCCCCCCCGGGCTCATCTCACTTTTTCCCCAAACCCGGGTCCCCATTCTCCACCCCGGTCCCCTCACTCTTCCAACCGGGTCTCTCACTCTCTCCACCCCGGGCTTTCACTCTTCCACCCCCGGCTCCCACTCTCTCCCCCCGGGCTTCCTCCTCTTCCCCCCCCCCCGTTTCATTCCTCTCTCCACACCGGGCTTTCCCACTCCCCCCCAAACCCCGGGTTTCCCCTCATCTCTCCCACCGGTTTCCCCTCACCTCTCCCCCCCCCCCGGGTTTCCTCACTCTCTCACACCCGGGTCATTCACTCTCTCCCCCGGGGGTTTTCCTCACTCCCCCACCCCCGGGCTTTCCTCCCCTCCCCGGGTCTCCTCACTCTTTCCACCCGGGCTCTCCCACTCTCTCCCCCCCGGGCTATCCCCTTTCCCCCCCCCGGGCTATCTCCCCTTCTCCACACCCGGGCTCATCTCACTCTCTCCACACCCGGGCTCATCTCACTCTCTCCACACCCGGGCTCATCTCACTCTCTCCACACCCGGGCTCATCTCACTCTCTCCACACGGGCTTCTTCACTCCCCCACAGGGGGGGTTTCTCCCACTCTCCCCAACCCGGGCTCTCTCCTCTCTCCCCCCCCCCGGGTCTATCTCACTCTCTCCCCCGGGCTCTCTCACTCTCTCCCCCCGGGGTATTCACTTCTCACACCGGGCTTCTCATTCCCCTCCACCCCGGGTTTCCCTCACTTTTCCCCCAAACGGGTCTCTCCTCTTCCACCCCCCGGGGGTTTCCCCTACTCTTCCACCCGGGTCCCCTCACTCCTCCACCCCGGGTCATCTCACTCTCCCCACCCCGGGTCTTTTATTCTCCACCCGGGGTCTCTCATCTCCCCAAACCCCCGGGGGCTTCTTCACTCTCTCACAGGGCCCCTATCTCCCCCCCGGGCTCCCCCTCACTCTCTCCCCCCGGGGCTTCTTCACTTTTCCACACCGGGTCTTTTCCACCATCCCCCCCCCGGTCTCTCATTTCTCTCCACTGGGCTTTTCCTCACTCTCTCCCCCCGCTTCTCACTCTCCCCCCCCGGGGCTTCCTCCTTCCCCACCCCCGGGGCCTCTCCACTCCCCCCACAGGGGGCTCTCCCCCTTCCCCCCCCCCCGGGCTCATCTCCTCTCTCACACCGGGCTTTCACTCTCCCACCCCCGGGCTTTCCTTCTCCCAACGGGGCCCCTCACCCCCTCCACCCCCGGGCTTCTCCTCTTCCCGCCCGGCTCTTCACTCTCCCCACGGGGCCCCCCTCACTCTCTCCACCCGGTTCCTCCTCTCCCCCCCCCCCTCCCCCTACTTTCCACCCCCCGGGCTTTCACTTTTCCCCAAACCCGGCTCTCTCACTCTCTCCACCCGGCTCTCTCCTCCTCCACCCCCGGACTCCTCACTTCATAAAAAAATGCAGTGCAGGTTGTGATTGCTTCCCCCTTGATCTTTATAAATGATTTTAAAAATGGCCATGGGTCATTGAGGGGTTCTGAGGGGACATGGTGGGATCATGGAGAGCTCTGTGATGATGGTTATGGAAAGGTCCTAAGGGAATGTGGTGGGGGGTCTAAGGGAAAACTGGTGGTTGTAATGAGGGGTTAGAGGGGACGGGCGGTCATGGAAGGGTCAAGAGGGGACATGGTGATGGTCATGGAGGGGTCCTGGTGGAACAGGGTTTAAGGGGTTAGGGGGGTGGGTATGGTTTGGACAGGTCCTGAGGTAATATGGTGAGGTCATGGAGGTGGGGTTAGGGGATTTGGTGGGGTCTTGGAGGGGGCCCGGGGGAAAAATGGGGGGGGTTTGAGGGATGTGGTGGGGGGGTAGGAAGGATTTGGGGGGGCTTGTGAGGTCTGGGGGTTTGGTGCGGTTATGGAGGGGTCCTGAGGTAACATATTGAGGGTCACGAAGGGGTCCTGATGGGACTTGGTGGGGTCCTGAAATGTATAGAAGTGATGTTTAGCTACTGAATTGTGGCAGATCAGTGGCTGATCTTCAATGTATGGACCTGATCTCCAGGCCCAGAAGAGCTGAGGACTGTGCACCGCGTGGACGCATGTTTATGTAATGAAATAGAAGTTCCCTTCTTCTGCCTAAGACAAAGTAATTAGAACATAAGTGAATTCCGCCGAGTTCAGAAATACAGGAGCCGAGTTCTTGAAAACATGTTATTATTAATTAAAGCTCGAGGATGCGGAGAGGGGGGCGCCGCCGCTGCTCCTCGCCTGTTTGCAGGGGCTTCGAGTACTTTCTTTCCATGTGTCTCTTTGTGCTAAATTTTTCAGTGTTTTTAACATCAGACTGATGTTACGTATAATTACTAACTTTGCACCAAAATTATATTTGCTGGCTTGTGGGAAAATTTTGGCTTTTCGGTGTGCAAATTTTGGGAAGAGGAGCCAAGGCAGACGAGACAGTGCAGGGGAAGAGTCATTTGAATATTACATGTGCCCTCCTGAAATTGCCAAAATCATTTAAATTGCTAGAACGGATATTTTCTCTAATTAAACATGTGTATTGGAGGGTTCATAATAGTGTTTTATGGAAGACGGAGGACCCATTTTATTCTCGAAATTAATCTATAGATGGCTCCGTACCACAGGGGTCACTGCAGACCTAATTAAAGAACCGACGTCCAAAGGTCTGGTGCTAAGTTGTTTATAAGTAGCTGGAGGGATTCTGCTCCATAACCCTTTCTGGTACGAGGCGGAGAGCGGCTGCACATCGGGCGCTGGAGAGGAGAACCGCGTCAATGGGAAACCTGCGAAAGAACCTCGACTCCAAGAACTCGCTGCTCTCAGAAGGAACGGCCGAAAAACAAACAAAAAGTGAGAAAACAGCCCAAAGGGAGCAGTGTACGGAGAACACTGACCTCCGGCCGCAACAAGCGATTCCTAAAATGTCTGACGCCGACATAACACAGAGGGTCAGGTAAATCAGGGCGCTCACACCGTAATAAGACCCCCACGCTTCACACCACGTCTATTATGTATTCCAGACACTTCTGTGCCTCGCCTGACAACAGGGGCTCTGGCTGAGCGTGGGACGCCGTGCACCAAACAAATGCACCAGAATCATGGCACAGGTAGTGGCACAAAGGAAGCCGACTAATAGAAAGTGTAAAGTCAGAGCGGACAATGTAAACTGAGATTGTGGGGTGCAGATCGGCCACCGTGCCAGTGTAGCCTGAGAAAGCCTTCATAGCTGCCATGTTAGTGTTTCTATTACTTCCTGACCCAGTTACAAAGTTACGCCCTTCCCTCTGTGGCCTATTATTTTTTATGTTTGTTTTTCCCTCCTCGTCTTCCCGAAGCCATAACTTTTTTATTTCTCCACCTACATAGAATATGAGGGTTTTTATTTTACGGGACAAGATGCACTTTCTAATAGTGTCATTGACCATAGAATACACTGGGAAACCTCAAAAAATTCTAAGTGGGGCAAAATGGAAAAAAAAATACTTGCACCATGTTTGCGGGTGTTTTGCGTTTGCGGCGTTCAATCTTCAGTAAAAATCATGTGTTCTCTGTATTCTGCAGGTTGATATGAATCTGGCAACACAAAACATGTCGGGTTTCCGTTATGTTTTGGTGCTGTAAAAAAATTTCAAGCATTTTCTCTTTCTGAAATTTGTGCGGCGCCATTTTGTACTATGGACTTGATTCAGGGGCATTTTTGGCGGCTGAAGTGCACTTTTTATTGGTACCATTTTGGAATACATGGGACTTTTTTCATTGAATGTATTCCAATTTTTAGGGAACGTGAAAAGACACAAAAACCACAATTTTGCCGTTTGGAATTTTTTTTCTTCTACGGTGTTCAGCGCATGGGATAAATGATGTTATGTTTTAATAGATCGGACTTTTTCAGGTGGACGGATGCTAAATATGGGGAATTTATTTATTTTTAAATAGCGAAAAGTGGGATTTGAAGTTTTAATATTTTTTTCCTTTTTTTTTATACTTTAAACCTTTTTTCTTTTTTTTTTTTTACTGTAACTTTGAGTCCCTCTAAGGCGCTTCACAACCAGGGGGAGCGATCATTTATACAGCCTAATGCATTGTACAGATAATGCATTAGGGTGTACAAAGATGGAGTTTCCCCACTTCCTGCCTGGGGCCTTTACAAGGTTGTTCAGCGATCGGGACACAGCGATCTCACAACTGCCCTAAGTAGAATACAGGCTGAGAGCAGGAAAATTACAATTCAACCGTGATCAATATTTGATTAAAATTAGTTTCATTTTGTGTAGTAAAAGCCAAAAATAAAAAAAATTGAACGAAAAAAGTTGATACAGCCTCTGAGATCCGGCCCCACCAACGATGAGCGAAAATGAACGAACAATAAAAAAGTATAATTAAAAGTATTTTGTAAGATTTTAATTAGAAAAAAACAAAAAA
>JAODAL010079773.1:0-12464 GCA_025379985.1 Phyllomedusa bahiana | reverse complement strand
GTCAAAAAAAAAAAATAAAATGTATTAAATAACTGTCATAAGACAGCAAATTATTAGAGATGGGCGAATTTCTCAAAAATTCGATTCGCCGACTTCCCCGAATTTCCCGACAAAATTCTTTTTGCGTTAAAAAAACAGCTATTACCAGGTGCCGAGTGAGGGGGGTTTAAAAATTTGAATGCTTAAATTGAGAGGGAGTTTGGGTTTGGTTTTTCTACAATGAGTGTTTTGTAGAAAACGCCATGACTCCCGCCGCTCTTAGAATGCTTCATATAAAATTCCCTGGGACTTCGGGGGCAAAACTGACCAAAAAAACTGAAAATGCACCCTGATAAAGTATGGCGCCCAGCTGGAAAAAAAACAAGTAGGGCTAGACCCTACGATCCAAAGAAACGTAGTGGTTACTGGACCCGCCCAGATCCGCCGAAGGGGACTCCGCAGGGGTCCCCCCATGGGGCCAGAGCTTTAAACCGTCAAAAATGCAGAATTTTCTGTTAAACGGTACATGTAGAGGCGCCCCGAATGGTGGGGGGTTTTGGCAGTAATTTTGCGTTGAGTCTCTGATCTTTTCCCCTTTCCCCTTTCATGTCGTGTCCGTTTAAAAGGTCAATAATCCATCGTATTGCTAAGGCCCAAAAACAAAAGTTGTACAAAAAAAGGATGACCCGTAAATGGGATATTTGCTTTTCTTCTGTGTTTTGTATCCACTCCGCTTTTGGCTTTTGACTCCCGATCCCTTCCATTCCTTTTGACAGGTGAAAAGAAAGGGGGGGGAAACCAAAAATTTGGCGGAAATCATGAGTGGTGGGGTGGAAAAGCATTAGGAAACAAGGGTGTTCCGGAGTCAGCGGTCAATTGGAAACCATGAGTAGGCCACAGGTGGCACAAAGAACAGTGTGGAGTGATGTCAAGCAGCAGCATCGGTCAGAGAGTGGCAAAAATTTAAAATTCTGGAGGGGGGCAAAAACAGGAGTAGGGGACAGAATGGGAAATGACAAAATGTCAGGGGCGGGCGCGCAACAGATGAGGTCGAGAGGACACAATGACAAATTTGGGGTGGCCCAAAGGAGTAGGCCCAGAGTGGCACAATGACAGAGTGTGGAGGGGCCGGCACCCGGGAGATGAGGTCAGACATGGCACAATGCAAAAGTGTGGAGTTGATGGAGCAACAGCAGCGCAGCGAGGTAGAGAGTGGCACAATGACAATTTGGAGGGGGGGCCAAAAAGGAGTGGCCACAGATGGCCCCAAGAAAAAATGCGGAGGTAAGTGGCAATACCAGCCCCTGGTAAAGATGGTGGTAGGCAGAGGGGAGAAACTGTCAGCAGATGTGTGGCATCAGGCGGGTGGCGGCTTAGATAGTGGCTGAGGCAGGTAGTTTGAACCCAACTCATTTCTCACAGTTTGGGTGAGGCGTCATGGCTGATGTAATTGACGCCTAAGGCATTGGTGTGTGGAAATCTAGCCGATCCCGCCGATTCATTTTGACAAAGGTCAGTCATTCCACATTTTCGGTGGACAAGCGGGTTCTCCTTGGGGTAACGATGTCCCCGTCGCACTGAACACCCACTCTGATGCCACAACTACTGGCCGGGCAGGACGCTTCTCCACTGCAACCTCGGCCGGTGGGGGCCACACATCCAGTTTGGCTGCCCAGGGATCTTTTTAACTGGGGTGGCAGAGTGCTGTCCAAGTAGCCACCACCTGTTGGTTAGGGTCTGCTCCAGGTCCTGCTGCTGTCGTGAATGCCCTCCTCACTAGGGGGTTTGAAGGAAGTGCTCATCAGCGACTCCAGATTTAGGTTGCTGCTGATGGAGCTGGTACTGCTCCTATCCCCCCACCTTCCCACAGGAGCCGTGGCATTGGTACATGAGCGCTGAGGAACCCCCCGGTCAGACCTGTCAGAGGATGGACCATGCCGCACATAGGCAGCGGCCACCTGACTACGGAGGATTTCTCTATAGTATTTGAGTTTGTCCTCCCTCTTAGCAGCTGGAAAAAATTATCCCATTTTGGACTGGTAGCGAGGGTCCAAGAGGGTGGAGAGCCAGAAGTCATCTCTCTGCCGGAAGGTGACTATTCAGCTGTCACTAGCCCAAACAAATCAGCATGCTGTGGGCCATGTGTGCAAGTGGGCTCTGAGGGACTCCCTGCCTCCATCTCCACTGTTTTACTGCCCGGTGCTTGGGGGTCATCTGCCTCGTCTTCTCATCTCTACTACCTCTCCGCTGCTCCTGCTCCTCCTCTCTTGTTACCTGGGTAGAAAAACCACTCATTTCACCAGACAATGCTTGTGCTCCAATGTCCTCCTCCTGCTCCTCCAGTTCAGTCCCCACCGACCTCATGTGGCTGTGAGATGTAGTCACCAACTCCAGTCTCTGCCCCGACGGATTTTTCAGCATCTGTACCAGGACATGAAGCAGTGGAATAACGTTATTCATCCTGTAGTCCTGGCAACTGACAAATAACGTGGCCTCCTCAAACGGCCTTAGCAAGCGGCAGGTGTCACGCATGAGCTGCCACTGGCTGCAATCAAAGTTACACAGGGGAGTACACCTGTCTGCCTGGATCATCAAAAAATCGTTAATGGTCTTTCTCTGTTCATACAGTCAGTCCAACATGTACAGGCTGGAATTCCAACGGTTGGAAACATCGCATATTTAGCGTGTGTTGTGGGAGGCCATTCTGCCGCTGCAACTCGAGGAGGGTGTTCCTGGCTTTGTAGGAATGGATTAAGTGCATGCACAGTTTCGTGGCCATTTTAAGAATCTTCTGAAGATCGGTGGAAGACTTCAGGAACCTTTTCACAACCAGATTGAATACGTGCGCCATGCAGGGCGCATGCGCCATCTCTCCTCGGTGCAGCGTGGACACCATGTTACTCCCATTGTCTGTCACCATGGTTCCGATTTGCAGTTGGCGCGGAGACAGCCACACATAGATTTCTTGCTGCATGATGTGGAGCAGTTCCTCCCCTGTATGACTTCGTTCACCGAGGCAAACCAGGTGTAGAACTGCGTGACACCGCTGTGCCTTGCACATGTAGTATGATGGAGCAGCACTTGTGGAGGCTGAGGTGGTGGTGGTGGTGGAGGAGGAGGAGGAGGAGGCGGCGGACATTGGTGCAGGAGCCGCAGTTTGACAACGTGGAAGAGAAAGCGGCGTCTCCTGTTCAAGTTGTTGGTGTGGCTGGGCAGGAAGCACATTCACCCAGTGGGACGTAAAAGACATGTATTGTCCCTGACCGTAGTTACAGCTCCACACATCTGCGCTGCCGTGAACCTTGGAACAAACCGATAAGCTCAAGCACTGGCCCACCTTCTGTTCTACATATTTGTGAAGGGCTAGTACTGCCTTTTTGGTAAATAAATTACGGCTTGGAACTCTCCACCTCGGCTCGGCACAAACCATTAGTTCTCTGAACGGTGCAGAGTCCACCATTTGGAAAGGGAGGAACTGCAGTACCAATAACTTGGACAGGAGCACGGGTCAGCTTTGCACCTTAGGATGGTTGGGACGCATACTGTTGTCTCTTTGCAATTGCCTCGTTGACCGACTGCTGGCGCCATGAGCAGCGTGGAGAAGGAGTATCAGGACCGGGAGATGATGGCAAAGAGAAACAGCTCCCTTCTGAAGGGGGGGTGGGCCTTGTGGGGGAAAGGCAGCATACACCGGGGCCTGTGCTGCTTTTTTCTGGGGCGGCAGTGGACCCCCACATCTGGCCACTTTTTCCCGGCCCCCGGATGGTGCGCGCATGTTTGACGCGGGGCCATGGTGCCTGTTAGCCCCCCGGGCCATGCTTCACTTTCTGCCACAGATTTTACATATACCCTGTTCGGTCTCCGGGTGTATTAGCAAAAACTCCAACCGCCGAGTGGGTTTTTTTACCCCCCCCAAACGCTCCGCACAGGTGACTACTACCGCACTGCCTCGGTGAACCCCTATCCGCTACTTTCTTAAAACCGGGAAAGGGGGTTCTCCCCCCGTGGCTGTTTGGCCCCCGCCTCGCACTGTGCTCTCTGCTGATTCCTCCACCTACCCACTTGGGGCTGCGGGGGTGCAAAACAGACGCTCTCTTCCCCTGACGATGATGAAGCCCTTGTTCCCAGTCCCAAGTGTGGTCGGCTACATATCATCGATTTGTTTCTCTTCATGTGTCCCCCTAAAACGGTCTTGGGTATGCAGGGCTGACCCCTCAAAAACAGATCCCTGCCACTTCCCACATCCATACTTTGCCGTACTGCAAGAAGCAGGGGATGTGGGGCCCCACTTCTTGGCGCCAAGTAGCTGCTGACTGTCCTAAAATTTGTTTCCTCCGTAAGGGCGCAAGCCGACCACATGTAAATCTCTGGTGGGGAACCCGGATGGAAGAGAGGGTTGGGACAGGGGGGCCGTGACCCCCCCCCGGGATAAAAACAAAGGGGTTGTGTCTGAGGTTCCCCCAACTCTTGCCTGGGTTTTTGTCAGATGTCATTGGGGGAAGTGGATGACTAGTCAACCAATCAAGGAACCATTGGGTTTGGTCCCCCGGCAGTTTTGGCTCCCCGAGTGCCCCTCTCCAGGGGCTGGACGGGAATAAAAATCAGCCCTGGCACTAAGCCCCCACACCCATAACAATTCCGCTTACAAAATGCCCTTTGTTCTCGCCCCGCCACTTTCTAAAATTTAAACTCACTAAAGGTGTTTTTCACAGGATTTTTTTGGTGCATTTTTGTGTGTTTTTGGTGGGGTTTTTTGTGCAGAAAGGCAGGCAGTTAATGCTTAAATTTCTGCCAAAAAAAAACGCTAAAAAAATGCCCCAAAGCCGCTCCGTGTGAAGCCCCCTACACCAAGCAAGAAAAAAAAAAAGGGTGCAGAGAACCCCTCCCGAGTCAGGTGTGCACTTGCTTTACATTCGGGGAAAAACCCAAAAGACATAATAAGTACCAGCATAACCCTACCCCCCCCAATCACATCCCCGTTCGGGTCCCACACATGAATACGCATTTTTTCAACACAGAAGTAAAATGACCCGGGGGGAAGCAGGGATCACAGGGCGTCTCTCTGTGGGAGTTTCTTCTTCCCTTTTTTCTCCTTCGGGGCCCAAAAACCCCCATGATGTTTCCCCTTGTTTTTCCCCTTCCATTTCTTTCTCTGTCCGGTACAGCATGCAGTGTCTCTTTAGGGGTTACTACTGTCCCGTAGAATTTACCCAAATACATTTAGACTTTCCTATCAATTCCCCAAACAGTTTTTGGTTAGCCCCGAAAAATTAGAAATGAAAAAAAACGTCAGATAAGGGAAGTAAATAGGTAGACCCCCATTGGGCGGGCGGGCCAGTACGTAGGTAGGCAGGGCCAGTATGCAGGCAGGCAGGGCCAGATTAGGTGGAGGGACAGTATGCGGGCAGGCGGGACGTTTGCAGGCACCAGAGCAGTATACGGGCAGGCGGGCCACTTATAGGAGCAGGACAGTATTAGGCGGCAGGGACGTAATGGGTGGGCAGGGGCGGTATATGGGCGGGCGGGGGCAGTATATAGTTAGGCAGGGCGTATTTTTGGTAGGCGGGCAGTGTATATTTTGGCCCGGCTATTATGGCACCGGGCATTATGGTGGCGGGTATTATGGGCCCACCGGGGCAGGGTATGGTAGGCAGGGTATTATAGCAGCGGGGCAGGGTAAAGGCCCCGGGGGCAGGGAAAGGGCACCCCGGGAAAAAATTTTACACCCAGGGCAGGGTTAGGCAGCCAGGGAATTATAGGCAGCCAGGGCAGGGTATGGCAGCCGGGGCAGGGTATAGCGCAGGGCTATTATAGGCCCCGGGGCGGGGTTTAGGTGCCAGGGTATTATAGGCAGCCAGGGCAGGGTATGGTAGCCGGGGCCCATTATAGGCAGCCAGGGCGGGGTATGGGTAGCGGGGGCTTTTAGGCAGCCAGGGCGGGGTTATAGGAGCCGGGCATGGGTGGGCACCCGGGGTAGAGTTAGGGCCAGGGCGGGGTATGGTACCGGGTATTATAGGCAGCCAGGCGGGGTTTAGGTAGCCAGGGGGGTATGGTAGCTGGGCAGGGTATAGGCACCCAGGGATTTAGGCAGCCGGGGTTTTTATCACCCAGGGCGGGGGTATAGGCAGCCGGGGCAGGGTTAGGTAGTCGGGGAAGGGTATCATTTAGCCAGGGCAGGGTAATGGGTACCGGCCAGGGCTATTTCCCAGGGGGGGTTTTAAAGGCAGCCGGGGCAGGGCTATTATGGGAGCCAGGGACAGAAAGTAGTTTAAAAAAAAAAAAATAAAATAATACTACCCCCTGTCCCCTCCTCTTTTCCAAGTCCGTCCGGGGCGGCCGCTCTCACCCCGAGTCGGGCCCCGGGGGCAGGGCGCGTGACTTCTCCAATCGCGCACCGCCTCGCGGTCTCCTGTGAGCTAAACAAGGGGGTCAGAGATCCGCTGTTCACCTCGGCGTTTTCTGCACCGCGTGGGGCAGGCGGCGGCCATTTATGGGCTGCGTCGGTGCCCGGCCCGGGTGCCGTGTGGTAGGGGGGCCCGTTGGTCCCCTGCAAGGGGGGCCAGCGCAGAGGGCCATTGCGGCCCCCGTAGCACAAACCCCGACGGCCCGGCACTGGGGCCCCGGGGGGAACACATCCTCCTTGGCGGGGGCGATGGCCCCTGCGGCCCGGGCCCCCGGGCCCGCCGGGCAAAAGCCGGGTTTTCCCTTTTTGGGCAGTCCGGCCTGCCTGTGCGGTTTCCCCCCTTTTGCTGCGACCTGTCTGCCTTGGAAGTTTTTTGCCCCCCCACTCGCATTTGGGGAGCCTGTCTCCCCTCTGTTGACTATGTTTTTTCATAAATTACGATCTGTTTTAAAGAAAAATATTTGTATATGTAATACACCCCTGTTTTTAGTCCAAATGAACCCACTAACAGGCTTGGTAACCCCTTGGGTAAAATTGCACTCCGAAATCCCGGAAAAAAGATTGGTAGTGGTGTGTTTAAAACACCTGTTTTTTTACTGAAAACAAAAGCACAAAAAGGATTAAATAACCCCTTTGGATTTTTCAATGCCTCCGAACTGAAAGTGGTTAAAATGTATTTGGGCAAATTAACCCCTCCTGGACTTCAATTACAAAACCCCCACCTAATCAAAAATAATAACGGGAAAAGGGGGCAGTCTCTGTAAAAACTGTATCCCCTCCCTCCCCCCCAAAAAAAAAAAAAAAACGTGGAAAAAATACTTTCTTTTGTGTGAGATCTCTGAAGCAGCTGCACCAGCGGCACAAAGGAGAGGGGGTGAGCAGCCAGCATGGCGTCCGGGGCTTTTATAGTGCGGTGACATCAAGAAGCCCCCCCCGGTGTGATTTTGGGTTCATGTCTGACTGTCATTTAGGTTCTCCTTTTTCCCTTTCCCCCCTAGTTTCTTTGCCCCGTAACCCATGTGCCGCAGCCATTTTAGCAATTAAAAACGCTTCGTTCCCCCAATCCCCCCAAACTTTGACCTTTTTGCAGAATCGAAGTTTTCCCAAATTCTAAAATTTCCATTGTTAGAAACGATTCGCCCATCTCCAAATTATTATGTATTTTTAATTTTTATGTAATTACATAAGGTCATTGGTGATTTTTTATATAAAAATAAACAATAACAAAAACTAAAATATGTACTGCAAAAAAAAAAGCGTTGTACAGTCGGCAATGAAACAAAAAATGAAAAAAATTTATTTGGTTATACACCAAATCCTTTATTTCCCCCCATATCCTGAGGGGAACGGCTGGTGTTTCGGTTTTTTTCTTCCCCTTTTTGGAACCTGAACACGGGTACTTTTAGGCAAGACATAACACAACCTTTTTTTTTTAATTTGTTTTATAAATACATTTCTTGATTGTTGGTATAACTCTCTAAGGTATTTGGGATGACAGCTGCCCATGACTTTTTCTTCAGCCCTTTTTTTTTCCATTACTGAAAATTAGAACGTGCCTTTAAGGGGGCATCACAGGTTTGGCCCCTCCCGTGATCCCGCCCGACCCCAAACCACCAAGAAACACATTTTCGTAAATACAGGACCAACTTTTTAAGCTTCAAAATTTACAAGTTTCTTGGCCTCAAAAAAAGGAAAATAGAGGAAAATTTAGAAAATTGGGATCTTTTATTTGTTTTAAATTTTTACTCTTTCAGCAGTCCATGTATCTGAAAATAAAAACAACTACAGCAGTAATAAGCTGGTGTATGTTTAAATAAAAAATTTTCCCGCCTTTTGGTTAAAATATTAGTCCTATTAGGAAAAGTGTCGAGAATGATATAAACCCAGCATTTTTGTACAAACACCGTTGGTGCTAAGGTTTGCAAGGTTTGTTCCCAAAAAAATATTTATATTCGCCGGAAGGTAAAAACCGTATTCCCCCTATTCCCCACTCTCCCCCACCAGGTTTTTTTTAAAAATCCATCCAAGAGAGAATATTACAGGATATTAGAAGCAATTAAAAACAGTAAGGGCCAAAGTATATACCATATGCATTGCCTAAACAGAGTGAGACACCTTCTTTGACATTAATTGTTCCACTTCGCTTGCCATTCTAGATTGCTCTTGGGGCCTTCTCAACTTGGCAGCAACAGTCTTTTTTGCACACCCACTTAGCCATATGCTTTGATGCTGCAACTAAAATTCCCAGGTTGCCTCACTAACGAGCTCTACATCCATGGGGCGGTGAGGGAGGTGAGGTATGAATGCAAATCATACTGGAGAGCAGTATTCAAGGACTACAGCTATACTACTGATATAAAGATATAGGGCAACATGTGTGAACGGGGCTGCACCAGAAGTCTGGCATCTTTTCAGCCCGAAAACTGGCACAGCCTTCTTCACTCTATTTTTTTTAACGGGCACACTCCAATATCAGTTGCATTACAGAGCGCCCGCGGCACTTTGTAATGCGCCTGCATGCGGGAAATCCAGGCGCATTACTGCTAGAACAGGTAGAGCACTTTAAAAGTGGTTTACCTGAACCAGAAGTGTTGTTTTTGGGCTAGAATGCGCCTGATGTATGACCCAAAGTCATCATGTCGCCCATTGTCTACTGGGAGTCAGGCACATTGGATAAGACTGACCTCCAATTGATATACTAAGAAAATGATAAGAAAATGGGCAGGAGAATACACTACAGTCAAAAGCATTTTTCACATATCGACTATCGCCAAGCAATACTTAACAATTGTATGTATGTATGTACTTTAAAATAAATAAATATATATATATATATATATATATATATATATATATATATTATATATATATATATATATATATATACATATTGTAAACAACCAGCAGGAAGAATAGTGGACAGAAAGTATGTGCCTGGTAGGATGTTGCAAGTGGTATAGAAGTTCCAGGGATGTTAAGGAGGCCGATCCAGTGGTACATCCCGGCCTTTCCAAACAACAGAGTGGCAGCAGGAGAACTGCACTATTGGGGCCACCAAGGAACCGGACCTTGGTGGGGGAAAAGACGGCAGTCTAGATAAGTAACCATAGGTTACTTATGTTTTTGTAGTTTAGTAAAGCTGCTGGGCAGCTTTAATGGGCTGTCTTTTTTGTGAACGGCTGTAGCGTGGGAGGGAGGCTGTTAACCCCTCCGGTCCAGGCTTTACTGGTGTTCCTAGGCCTTTAAAGCCTGCGCATGAGATCAGGAGAGAGACAACTTGATACTAAATAGTGTTTGGGAGCCCTTTTCTCCAGAGGGTGCTGAGCAGGAGAGAGGAGCCTGCTACTGACCACTGAACCAGACCGGTGGGTCTGCTGCCTAGAATCTTTACCAGCTACACGGTGGTGTATAAGTTTTGTTCCCTGTTTTGATGCTGAACTTTAGCTATGTTTTGTTTAATGTTAAACGGCTGCGTTAAGAATCCTGCATAGGACTTTCTGTTTTTGCTGTTTATTTGTGACGGTGAAAATAAACCCTATTATTTTGTTGCAACCAACCCACTTGTGCCTGCCTCTGTGACCGCCTATCCTCACTATGTATATATATATATATATATATATATATATATATATATACTGTCACGGAGCGACCTTAGGTTGTCGCATGGTTCTGCCACTAGGGGGGCGTACATGCCACCGAGAGCCTGGTCTCGGTGGGGGAAGCCAGGTATTGTCGGTCAGCAGCATTAGGTTGCTGACCCTTATACCTAGCACGGCTAATGTTCAGCCCTTAAGGGCTGGCCTTCCCGGACCAACTGCAGATGGGTGGGTGGTTGTTCCCACGTTACAGGTCTTCTGGTTCCAGCCCAGGCATTGGGTGCATCTGGAGCACCTATTAAAGGCTACTATAGGAAATCGGGATGCGTGGTCTGCTACCAGAGTGTGGAGCAGCAGAGGAGCTTGAGACAGAGGCTCTGGCCCCCCAGAGGCTGAGGAGAAGCCAGAACCCAGCAGGACACTGGGTAAGAGAGTGTTGTGGTACTTGGCGATAGGCTGGGGCCACGGATAGACAGGGACTACATGTGTGTAGTTAATGGCCAGCCGGCCTGAGGTTTTCCGTTTATGATTTATGTTTGTTTGCTGTACGCTTTATCCGGAGCATTAATAAAGCTGGCTGCGGCCAGTATAAAACTGACGCCTGGTGTCGGATGTGCTATTTTCCAGATTTGCCAAACCCGGGTTTACCCAAAACGGCGATCCCAGAGTTTAAAGACCCCTAAGACTGTCCAAGATGGCCGGCTGGACGAGTGTGAGTCTACAATACAATAATATATTTATATATATATTATTATATATATATTATATACACAGGGGACCTCATTAATCCTAAAATGGAAGAAGTCTGGGACGCCCACAACTCTTCCTCGACCTGGCCGTCCAGCCAAAACTAAGTAATCGTGAGAGAAGAGCCTCGGTGAGAGAGGGTAAAAAAGAACCCAAGATCACTGTGGCTGAGCTCCAGAGATGCAGTAGGGAGATGGGAGAAAGTTCCACAAAGTCAACTATCACTGCAGCCCTCCACCAGTGGGGCTTTATGGCACAGTGTGCCGATAGAAGCTCCCCTCAGGCAAGACATATGAAAGCCCTCATACAGTTTGCAAAAAAAACCCTGAAGGACTCCCGAGCTATGAGAAATAAGATTTTCTGGTCTGTTTAGACAAAGGTTTTAACTTTTTTTGGCATTAATGTAAGCGATATGTGTGGAGAAAACCAGGCACTTCTCATCACCTGGCCCAATACCCAATCCCAACAGTGTAACATGGTGGTGGCAAGCATCATGCTATTAGGGGTTTTTTTTTTAGCTGCAGGGACAGGACGGACTGGTTGCAATTGAAGGAAGGATGAATGCGGCCAAGTACAGAGATATCCTGGATGAAAACCTTTCAGACGCCCCTGGACCTCAGAATGGGCCAAAGGTTCATCTTCCAACAAGGACAATGACCCTAAGCATACAGTAAAAAACAAAGCAGGGGGCTTCAGGACAACTCTGTGACCATTCTTGACCTAAACCCAATTGGGCATTTCTGGAGAGACTTGAAAATGGCTGTCCACCAACGTTCACCATCCAACCTGAGGGAACTGGAGAGGATCTGCAAGGAAGAATGGCAGAGAATCCCCAAATCCAGGTGTGAAAAACTTGTTGCATTATTCCTTCCCAAGAAGACTCATGGCTGCACTAGCTCAAAGGGTGCTTCTACTCAATACTGAGAAAAGAGTCTGAATACTTAAAACCGTGTGATTGTGATTTTTCAGTTTTTCTTGTTAAATAAATTTGCAAAAAAATTTACTTTCTGTTTTTTTTTCTTTAAAGTGAGGGGGAGGGGGGGCAGAGGCACATTAATGATAAAAAAATGAACTTTTTGTTTTACCAAATGACTGCAATGAATGAGTGAAAATTTAAAGGGGTTGAATACTTTCCCTCCCACTGTATTTATTATATATATTATATATTTATATATATTTTTATATATATATATTAAAATATTTATATTATTTTTTTTTTAAAGTTCACCTATTATTTCTTTGGGTTTATCTTCTGTCTTCCCTCTGTGAATCAGCGTCGTAGTAACAGTGGTAAATGTGGATGTTGGCACTAGCATGCGTACAAGTTTTCAAAATCTTTTCTTTCTTCTGGATGGCATTCCCAAAAAATCTTTATTTAGAAAAATTGTTGATTGATTTGGATCTTGCTCTTTTGGGAGGTGTTTTACTCTGGGTATTTGACGGTAAAAAATGTGAGTGAAGGCTGGGTCTCAATTTTTTTCCCACTTATCTTAATGGATCTTATGCAGTGGGGTTACTCTGGAAGGCATTGGCATTCACATTGGCCTTGTGCCGTTTTTAAAGTGAATTGATAGTTTGCTAATCTTGGGCCCACCTTTGTCATGGTTCCATTTGGCCCTTGAGGTGGGCAAGGGGTTTTTGTCGGGAGGCAAGAAGGGGGTTTTTGGGGCCCGGTAAAGTTTAAACTTCTCCTTTCTGCCCTACAAGCGCCAGGAAATTGTTTAAAAGAGCTTTAAATT
>JAODAL010079772.1:0-12465 GCA_025379985.1 Phyllomedusa bahiana | reverse complement strand
TTTCTTTTTTATGTGCCCCACACTTTCTCCCGGCGCAGGCCCGCTGTCTAGGGGTTTTTTGGATTTGATTGACCTTCCCCCCTATATCCCAATCCTTGCCTGCCCCGTCACCTGCCCTAAAAGAATATCCCCAAAATCCGTCCTTTTCACTGTGGAAACAAAAAAAACCTCATTACTGTTTTTTTTCTTGTTTGACTCTCAACCCCTTTGCTTATCGGTCTCCCTCTCTGAAAAACTCTCCCCCTCCAATCGTCCGAATGCAGACCCAGGCTTGTTTTTCTCCCCAGCCGTATACTGATGCCTCTACCCTGTGCGTAGCACTGTTGCCCATCCAGTACGGGATACAGTATAAACCCCAATCTCACCAAAAGCTCCCCAGCGTGCTCCCCCCTAATCCCCTCCCTGTTTGTCTCGCCCTCCCCGTGCTCTCCGCTCTGGATGATATCGATTACATTCCTCAACTCCGAACCCCCCATGCCCGCTTACAAGATTTCACCGTGCCCACCAATTCTCTGGAATATACTCCCGCGGGCATAAAGGCACTTTCAAAACCCTCACAGTTTTGGGGAGTGCCCTGAGAAAACTTTTTCTAGCCTGGCCCACCAAGATCCCTAATGCATCACACACTTTGTCACTCCCACACTAGGCACTACAGGACTTATCTGTATATAATGTACTGTCGGGTGGCGGGTTCCCATTTTTCTGTAAACCACCCCCCATTTTTTGAAAAAGGTCGGACCATTGTAAAAATTGGCACTTCTTTCGTATGTTTCCCCCATACACCCCAAAAGATTTTAAGCTCTCCGGCGGGCCCCCCACTTTTTGTTCTTTGTAAGTACTTTTAATGTGAAAGATGTATGCTTACCCCTTGAATTTGTAAAGTGCTGCGGGGTATGTTGGCGGGTATTAAAAAAAGGTTTTTTATTATATTTATATATAAAAATATAAATTATATTTATATAGTTTTATATTATATTATATATATATATTTTATTTTTATATTTTATATATTATAATAATATATTAATAATTTCAGGGAAAAATTTTTACAGGTTGCGGGCAGGCCAAACTGCGTTTTTAACACAGCCCCCTGGGACGAAGCAGGGGGCGAATGGGGGAAGTGTGAGCTCAACCTCAAGCTTTTCAGCAGGAAGTCCAGACCCGGGTAGCGCTTTTGAAATTTCTGGACGATAGGGTTCATGACGTGGCCTGGTCACGGGCCAGTAGTGGGTCTCTGGGCGGAACAAGTAGGTTCGGTTTTTCCCCGAGCCCCACAAAAGCGGGATGGGCTTGCTGCGGCGGGGGTCTACCAGGTCCTACCCTGACTGACTTTCTTGCGAAGGCAGCGGGGTGTAGCGTGTTCAAAATCGTAAGGCGGCTCATAGCGGAACAACAGGAAGGTCAGGGCAGGGGGCAATTCATGATCGTGGACAGGCAAAAGGGGTAAAAGGGCAGGCGCAAGGTTTGGGGTGGCGACAGGGGGAAAACGGTATGGTACGGGAAATCAGCAAAAAATTCAGGAACGCTTTCTCAGTAGGTAAATGGCACAAAAGATCCGAGGGTAACCGGGAAAGGGGCATTATCAAATTACCGATGCCTGGGCCCCTTTAAAAATTTTAAAAATGCCAGCGCCGCGCGGGATAGGGAGCGGGCCACACGTGCGTGGGCAAACACAGCGGAGCGTGGCCAGGGAAGTATGCAGGGGAACCGACGGGACCGGGGGGAAGGGATGTGCCGCCCACCCATCTTTAAGTGCGACCGGGATTTTGACCGTTATTTGGGCCCCCACCTTGCTGGCACAAGGTTTTTGTACCAGCCCCCACGGTCTTGTTGTGAAGAGCCGTTTCCCAGTCCCGACCCCGGTTTTGATGGTCTCCCAAAAAAGATTAAATTTTAAAAACGGCCTGGTTTCTCTGGGCAAATGATGCCCCAGTGTACCTTTGGGGGAAAGAACCTGCCCATCCTGCAGTTTTGAAAGCGTGCGCCGAGTAAGAGCCCCCCCCACCAGAGCACCACCCCCTCCGCAGGAGGTGTCTCAAAAATATAGGGCCCTTGGTCGTGCTTATAGTCCATGAATGGTGGTGAATGGGGTTGTGGGCAAGATGCAGACAACGCGTTGAAATTTTTAGATGACACGGGGTGGGGCCATGGCAGGGTGGCTTTTTTGGGAAAGAAATGCCTGTCGGCATCTGGTATTGGGGGCAGGCAAGGGGCCCTGACGTGGGGGAACCATCTGTGTCCACCAGATGGAAAAAGGGAACATTTTTAAGGGGCCCAAAAGCCTGGAAATGCCGACATTCAAGCTTTTGGGCTTTGGGATGGTTCGGGTTAAAGTGTTTCTTCTGCTCCCAAACCTTTGGTTAGACAGAAGGCTGGCTGCTAGACTGGCTGCTGTACAGTGTGCAGATCAAACTGGTGGAAGGAGAAGGGGTAGGCTGTGTCTCTGGTGGTTCTGATGGTACTCGGGCGACGGTGGAAGCTGAAGCGGAGGCTGATCCTTGATCATGACACTGAGAGACATGGGCAGCTGAGGAATGCTTGGTCTTGGAAGTGGCGGAGGAGGAGAAGGCGGAGACAGAAGGTGTGACAGTGGTTGGAATCCTGGGATCGGTGTGTGGCCTTTTTTCACCAAGTGTTCCCTCAATTTCAACTCATGCATTCACTGCATGTGACTAGACATGTTGATGGTGGTTAAACACCTAAGTTCTTGCCTCTATTGGGTTGCGTTTACGGCAAAAGGCGGCATATGACATCGCTGAGGGGAATCAGAGGCTTGATCGAAAAAAGGCCCAGGCTTGAGAGATCCTGGACCTTTTCGACATCGATAAGCGAGGAGCGGTGTCTGATCATGGCTGGCGGAACAATCTCAGTGGACTTGTCTGACTGCCCTCTCCCTTTTTGAGGTGGGACCCGTACTGACACTATCCCATCGTCTTCCTCCTCGTCCAGTGATGAAGCACTCGCAAGAAATTCTGCTGAAAAGACCACGTTGGAATCCGCAATTTTCCATCATCATCATCATCAACACTGGTGATTTCCTCGTCCTGACATTCTGCATGCTGGAGCTGCGGGCTACAAGCAACAGGCACTGCAAGGCGTTGCCGTCAGGCCGGGATTTTTGCCGATTGACCGGCTTCCTTCTCCTCCTCTGATGGCATCAGCGATTGGGCATCAGAGCAGACAAAATCATCCTCTTTGGCCTCAAATGTCGGTTATAAATCACATTTTTTTGGAATAGGACCTGTAGTATAGCTGCATTTCACAGCAAAATGCCCCCAAAAATTCAAAACATGACCCTTGAGCCACTTTTGACAATTGTGAAGAACAAATGTCTGTAAAAAACACATTTTTTTAAGAATAGGGACCTATAGTATAGCTGCATTTTACAGCAAAATGCCCCCAAAATTTCAAAACCCTGACCTTGAAGGCACTTTTGAAGTTGTGAAGAATAGTGATTTAGCGATTACGTTGACTATCGTCATCAGGTCGATGTCGATATCGGCAATTATCAACACGATTTCCGATTAGTCGATAATAGATTATTACCGTGTCCAATAAAGTCTTTGGTAGAGAAACAACACCTTCATTATTACACCCAAAACAGGGGCTGGAGACGCTGAGGATTAACATCCACAGCAGTCAAATGGATACGTGCTACATCTCTGAACTAATTAGGGTTATAAAATCACAGAAAAAGCAAGTCACAGATCATTCCTATCCTGTCTTGTACCACAGCATGACCTTTAACCGCTTCACCACAAATTAAAATGTGCCAGAAAGCAGTATTGATTTGAACATCATTTTCTTGAAACTGGACATTGATATACCTGTCCTGGGCCACTGCATGAGCCCCAACCTGCATGAACCCCAGAATTAAAAAAGAGCGGAAAAAGGAGTCTTTCAACACCATTTTCGTTGAAATGAAATTGGACTATATCGTGTCCTGTACGCCAGAATGACCATTCAAATCTGTCAGAACCAAAGATTAAAATGTGCCGGAAATAGGAGTCATTTGATACCACCATTGAGTTGAACTTGGTCATTATTTTTATGTACTGTACCGCAGTATACATTAAAAAAATGTCTGGCCCCAACAGATTAAAATGTGCTGGGAAAAAGGAGTCTTTCAACACCATTTTAGTTGAATCTGGTCTATGACTATACGTCTCTGGGCCCAAAAGCATGAGCCCCACCTGCATGAGCCCCACTTAAAATGTGCCGGGAAAAAAAGGTGTCTTTCAACCACCATTTTAGTTTCACTGGACATAGACTATACCTGTCCTTGGCCACAGCATGACCCATAAACCTGTTTGACCCACAGATCACAAAGTGGCACTATGCTATTTTGTAAGTGACTGGTCATTTAGAATATTTTTTGGTAAATGACATTTTGTTTACAGAATTTATTTAGGGAAGTTTTATTTATAGTTTTTACATTATTATCTCATTTTTGCTTTTTTTCAAGTGTGATATCATAATCACATACACCCTCCTGCAGTTTTTAAAGGATTTTTTTACAGTGTGGTGTGTTAATTCGTCCGCACCACCCCATAAGTAATACAAATGTCCTAATCATCCCAAAAAACATTTCTTAGATTGAGAAGACATTTGCACCTCCTGGCTATGAGACTGATTCAGCCAATCAATTCAAGTTTCATTTTCTCCAAATCCCTTCTTCAGTGATTAGGGACGACTCCCCTGGAGATCAAATGATGCGGACCCCCCATAGTGGACTCAGCCCCAAGAAAATTTTAAGCTCAAATTTGTGCAATTTGTGTTCCAGGCTGGAGCCCTTCTTTTTGACACTATATAACCTTCACTGAAAAATCACCTTTTTCAAAATCCGATTTTTAGAGAATTTGAAGCTCTCCTGATTTCCCCTACGGTGAGAGCCAGTGCTGCCGTCAGCCTCTGTTAACACGGAGGTCCAGCTGCCAGGGCCAGGACTTACAGTGGGTGCGGTGAGAGCCCAGGCTAGCGTTGTCATCTACTTAAACATGCAGGTTCAGCTGCCAGGGCCAAAGTTACAGTGGGTGAGGTGAGAGCAAGGCTGGCGTATAATCCGTTACTATTTAACACGGTTAAAACATGCCCTGATGAGGGCAAGCAAGAAAACAGTCGTGCTGAAGCAGGGTGCGGAAGGCGGAAGTGTGAGGTTAAGACCGCCAGCTCTTCCTCAGTACACAGTCAAGACTGGGTATTTTTCAAGGAGGACCATTTGTTTGAAAGAGGAATGTGAAGTAGATAGGCAACTAAAGGTGACCTCCGCAATGCAGCACAACATCTTCAGAGATCTTTGCCTGATTCATCTTGATGAAAGTCAAACGATCCACATTATCTGTGGAAAGCGTTTTGTCTGTAATACTCCCTCCAGTGTGCTGAGGTTTCTGTCAGATATTGACGCTGGCTGCTGCGCAGGAACAAACACCTCTATGCGTGGCGACGAGTGGGCCCATTCTTCCATTTGGATACCAGAAGTCTATTGGGTCCGGAAACACATACAACAAACATTGTGTTGAGACGAAGGTAGGCTGTGCACCATGATCTTAAGATGGTCTCTGTGTGTTGTATCGTGTGCCCTGCATTGCATGGTTGGTGAGGTGGGTCAAATATAAGATTGCCAGAAGTCCCCCCACCATTAGGCTTCTTCCACCTTGCCTGGTTCTGCTGCTGCCGCCTACCGGCTAATGGCACTCTATGCTGTAACGTCCGCTTTTTTTGGGGGACGTTGTTCCACCGTGCGTGACATTTGAAGAACTGTGAACTAGAGCAACAGATGTCTCCATAGTTGATTCAATCTGCAAGGTTCGCCATTTCCTGCATTTTTCTCTCCTAATATGGGTGGGTGGAAGGAAAGGGTTACATGAGTTTTGTTTTGTACGGGGATCCAGGAAGGATGGCCCCCCAGAAAACCGTTGTTCATTTTGATAGCCTTAATGCGAGGGATCATGTTGGGGGGAAATGGAGCATCCAAGCACTCATGTGAGAATGGAGCCTTGATTTCCCAAGTTTTCGGGGTCGAGGGACCTGGGGCAAACTCATTTTCCCTCTTCTTCCCCCCCGCCCTCAAATTCGCCCCAAACCCTTTTTCCAAGGCAGGGGAGGGTTGGGTAACGGGGTTTGTCTGGGAATACCCTCCTCCTTCCTCCTCCCCCTCCGCTTCCCCCGGTAAGCAAAAAACACAACCCTAAACTTGCCTGGGGATAAATGCCCCCTGAGAGCTGATGCGCCCCCTTTGCATTTCCCCCGGGGACCCGAACCACTGAATAAAAGGGGACTGATAAAATTGAAAAAAATGTGGGCCCCCTTGTGGATTGGGACGGAGAAAAAGGGCCCCGTGCCCGTTTGGGGCGTCTCCTCCCCCGTCGCTGGGGGGGACCTTATGTTTCAGAGTTTTCCAAGGGATCGTTCCAGAATTTAAGATCCCCAAAAATTGCTCATGCTGACAAGGGATTCCCGAAATGCCCAAATTTTGGTGGCTTCTTCAAAAATGGCAAGGTGGTGCAGAGCCCCTTTTCACCGGGCCTCATTTCTCGGTGGCTAAAACACCCCGAGGTCCCCCACCGTGTTGTCAGGCCATTTTAAACTTCTATTTCGTAATGGCATTGCACGTCCACAATCGCGGGAGCGGGTGGAGGGTGGAATTCCAGCTTTGGTTCCCAATGTCAACAATGAGACGGTTGACGGGGAGGGCCGAGCGACCCCTGCAAGGGAAAGCCGGGCGGGACAAAAGCAGGGTGCGAATGGGGAAAGGGGTGGGGAACTAAAGGCCCTGACCCTTTCTTAGCAGGCGGCCCAGACCGGGGGTAGCGCTTTAAAAATTTTGGTGACGGGGTTTCAGGGACATGTCCCCCGGGGAAAGGGGATGTGCTACCCAAACCGATCTACCCTGCACCACCCCTGGGTTTTTGGGAAGAGCTTTACGTTGAGCTAAGAACCTTCTTTCCCCCCCCAGGGGACACCCCCAGCTCCCCCCAGTGAGCTGTCACGGGAAAATTTAGCCCCCCTTGGGCCCGTGTTTTTTTTGCCATGTGTGGGGTGGTGAGATGGCCCTTTTCCGGCCCACAGTGCAGACAACGCGCTTAAAAATTTTAGATGAAAGGGGTGGCTGACCGGGGCCCGGGGCGGCTTTTCTGGCATGGGAAATGCTGCCCCGGATCTGGTATTGGGGGCAGGCGGGGGCCCCAGGATGTGGGGGAAACCCCATTTTTGGGTCCCAAAACGAAAAAAAAAAATTTCCCCCAAAGGGCCCAAAAGCTGGCAATGCCGAATTCGGGTTTTTGGCCTTTGGGGTGGTTTTGGGTTTTTAAAGTGTTTTTTTCCCTGCCCCCCAAACCCTGGTAGACAAAAGGGGCTGGTTGTGGGATGGCCGCTGTACGGCGTGCAGGTCGTCAAAAGGGCGGGGGAAAAAAGGGGGTAGGAGGGGTTTGGTGGTGTGGGGGGTTTATCGGGGACGGGGGAGGCTAAACCCGGGGGGCTGATCCCTGTCATGACTCTGGGGAAAACATGGGCAGCCGAGGAACGCTTGGTGGTGGGGGGAGGGGAGGTGGAGACAGGGGTGGGGACAGGGTTTGGAACCCCCGGCGGGGGTTCGGGCCTTTTTTTGGGCCCAAGTGTTGCCTCCTTTTCAACTCATGCATTGGGTTTGTTATGACTAAAACATTTTGGGTTTGGTTGGTTAACCACCTAAGGTTCTTGCCTCTACTTTTGCGTTTAGGGCCCAAAGGCGGCATAGACATTGCTGGGGGAAATTTCAGGGGGCTTGCTCAAAAAAGGGGCCGGCTTGAGAGGCCCTTTGGACCTTTTTGAGGCCAAAAAGCGAGGAGCGGGCTTTCCCGGGGCCCGTGGCTGGGGGAAATTTCTTTCAGCGAATTTTCTGCGACCCCCCTCTCCCTTTTTGAGGGGGCCCCCATATTGACACTCCTTCGTTTCCTCCTCTTCCAGGGGAAAAGCGCTCGCAAGCAAATTCTGCTGAAAAGACCACTTTTTGGATCCCCCAATGTCGTCTCATCATTTCATCAAAACAGGGGGACTTTGTCGTCCTGACTTTCTGCACCCAGGAGCTGCGGGCTAAAAGGAAAGGGGCCTGAAAAGGGTTGCCGACCGCCTGGGTTTTTTGCTGATTGCCCCGGCTTCCTTTTTTCCTCCTTTGATGGCATAAAGAAAACTGGGTCAGAGAAAGAAAAAAACCCCCTTTTTTTTCCCCCCCCCCCTTGGGGTTCTTTTTAAACATCCCTTTTCTGACCCCGAACCGCATTTTGTCATCAAAAAAGGTTTCAAAAAAATGGATTTCCACAGTGGGGGGTTCCAAAGTTGACATTTGGGCTCCCTTTCGCTTATTTTTGGACGGATCTGATGATGCTGATGACGACTTTTGTGGCTGTGACGGGGAGGATAGGAGGTAAGAATCCCGGGGTTGCGGTTGCTTTAAACCCAAATGAAGAACAGTTGGCGGGGCTTTTTCGTTTCTGAGTTTAAAAGGGCCTGCCCCTGCGTGACGGGCCTGACGGTCCCCCAACCGACGATCCGCTGGAATGCGTGTTGTCGCCAGAAATGGGGGAAGAAATTCTCTCTACCTCTACCCCCTTGTAAAACCCCCCAATCTTTGCTGGGTTTACCACCCTGAATTTCGCTCCCTGTTCAGAAAGATAAAATTTGAGAAGGTATGGAAGAGTTTTTGGGAAAAATCTCTTATTAAAAGACAGCAAAAAAACCCGCTATTTTCAAATCCCTCAAAACAAAAACCCAAAAATTTCTTTTGGGTTCAAATTTAAGGGAAGGTTTCCTTTCAACCAAAGCTTTACTGACCAAAAGTGAAAAAACACCAAACTGAAAAGTTTTACGATAAAAAAAAGGGGATTTTTGGCCCCTTTTTAAAACACCCGTGGTGAATACAAAATTTTCTGGATTCAATTTTTTTGAAAAAGGGGGCTCTATGAAAAAGCTGGCCTCGCCAAAATGAAAAAAAAAAGTATCTGAAAATGTTTACGGATAAAAAAACGTTTTTTTTTGGGACCTTTTCAATTTACCTTGGTGATACAAAGTTGTGGATTCAAATTTTAAATTTCAAAGGGACCTTTTTCAACAAAGCTGGGCTGACCCAAAAATGAAAAAAAAAAAAGTATTTGAAATGTTTACAGGGTAATAAAAGGTATTTTTTGGGACCTATCAAAAAACCTTTTTGGTGACTTTCAAAATTGCTGAATTCAAATTTAACTGGGAAGGGTTTCCTTATCAACAAAGCTTGAAAAAAACCAAAAAGTGAAAAAAAAATCATATTGGGAAAAGTTAAACGGGTAAAAAAAAAGGGGGTTTTTGAAACCCATAAATTAAAACCCCAGGGGGGCTTTAAAAAGCTGTATTTTATTTGTAAGGGGGAAAAAATTCCTTTTAACAAAACTGGGCCGGCCCTAAAATTAATTAATTTTTTAAATTTTTTAGGGGGTAATTTGGTTTTGGGGGTTTTTGCACCTTTTAAAAACACCTGCCCCGGTTTCCAGAAAATTTTCTGTATCCTATTTTAAGTAAAAAAGGGGGTCTATTTTAAAAAACTGGGCTGCGCCCAGTTTAAAAAAAAAATTTTTTAAAAGGGTACGGAAAAAATTTAAAAGGGGGTTTTTTCAACCCATAAATTTTCCCCTGCCAAAAGGGTTCCCCAGAAGAAAAAATTTAAAAAAACTGGGGTAACCTTTAAAAATTTTTTAAAAAATTAAAAGGGGTTTTTCCCCCAAAAAATTTCGAAAAAACTTTTTAATTTCAAAACCCCAAAAAAAAAAATTTTGGGCCAAAAAAAAGGGTTTAAAAAAAACCCATTTCAATGCCCGGGTCAAAGAGAATCTGGGGGGCACAATTATCCACTCTCTGTCAAAGGCCTGCTGCCGCAAAGCCGTTTTTGGGTTTGCCCCCCCCTTTCCCCCGGGGTTTTACAGCGCAAAAATGTTCCCTTTAAAAAATTCCCCAGCCTAAGTAATAAAAAATTTAAAATTCTTTATCTACCTAAGTTTTAATGTTTACGCAAAAAAATAGTTGCTGTTTTGAGCAAAAAGAATAGTTTCGCTGAGCTGTTTTGGAGGAAACCCAAACACACGGCCTGCTCTTTTGAGACACCGACACACCCCTGATCATGGGAAAAGGAAGGGGGTGTTCTATGTAAAAGGGGTCATGTGATTTTTCCAGCCAATCCCAAAACCCCCCACATTCCCCGTATGACGTCGGGACACACGCTCACCCTGTCTATTTTCTAAGCTGATTTCTGGCTCCAAAGTGACGGGAAGCCCCGAAAAGGCGCGATAAAAAAAAGATTTGCCCAGATTTTAACCTAAATTATCGCGTGATGAAAAACCCGATAAATAAAAAACCGTGCCGATTTAACTTTGTCGATAAAAATTGCCAACAATTAAACCCAAAAATGAAGAACAGATTGGGCGACGCTGTGCGTTACTGAGATTCACGGGGCACCGACCAGCGATGACAGGGCCCGACGGTCCCCGCAACCCACATCCCCGGCTTGCGTGTTGTCGGAGCACCTTCTCTGTACCTCTAACCCCCCATGCCACACCCCCCTTTGTTCGCTTTCACCTGTTGTTCGCTCCATGTTCAGAAATAAAAAATGTAAAAAAGGTATTGGAAAAGTTTTTGACAGTCTCTTATTGAAAGACGGGGAAATCACAGCTATTTTAAATCCCCGTAATTTCCCAAAGCCAACTAGGGTTAGAAACAGAATTGTTTCTTTTCCAATATCTGTGAAATGGGGTCTGGTGGAAGAACGAACACAAAAACAACCCGTGTTCTTTCCCTTTGTCCCCAGATTTACAACTGCCCCGTAGGATAGTGTTTATGTTTTCAACAAATATCGAAAAATGCCGATTAGCGCCAAAAGGACGCATTAGTGAAATAGAAGTATTAAAAAATTATTGGATTAAAATGACGCCTTCCCCCCCCATGACAACAGGCGCAATTTACTATAAAATAGTATAAACAAAATTTTCGTACAACTGACTCTATAGCCAAAAAGATGCACGCCGCAATAAGAGATTTTAAAAAATATAGGATTAATTGGCACCTTCGCATCATGATATAGGGAATTTACTATAAAAAATGTATAAAACCCCCAATTTGCGTACAATGAGCCTTTGTGGCAAACAGCGCAGGATTCAATAAAATATTTAAAAGTTAGAGGAAAGTTTTGCCGTTTTTGGGAACATGACACGCATGATGGAAATAGAACGAAAAAAAGGGACAATTTACCCCTATCAGGGGGCCTGCGGGGAAAAAAAAGTGGTAAAAAACAATGTTTTTTCAATTAAAAGTAAAGGGACACACTGAGCTGAAAAAATCTTCCTTTAAAATGCCCTCTCCCCCCTTGAACCCCTCCCCCCCCTCCCCCCCGCAGTTGTACACACCGGTAGATTCTTAAAATTTCTCTAACTAAGTAAAAAGTGAAATTCTGTAATCTAACTTATTCTAAGCTGAAATAGGTGGATGGTTTCTTGATTAGAAAAGGACATCTTCCAGAGCTGTTACAACAGCTATTGGTTTTAAAAGAAAAGAGAAATCCTGTGTGAAATTTGATAGACGAGAATGAGCTCAAACAGGAAATGCATTGCAAAGAAAAACGAGGTAAAGGATTTTTGCAGCCAAAAGAATCCATACACCGCAAAGTGGGCGTCGTAATCCCCCTCACCCCCCATTGGTGGCCACCAAATGACGGAAACTGAAAATGGGCGATAGCAAAGATTTCTGTAAAATTGTCACCCAAAAATATCGCGTGATCGTAAATTTTTGATAAGCCTAAAAACCGTGCTGTTTCAACTTTTGTCATTTAAAACGCTCATCCTGCGTAAAAAATGGATCATAAAAGGGGCGTAAACAAAAAAGTACAGAATTTTTAAAAATAAAGAAAAAGGGGAAAATGGTTTGTTATTTCATTTTAAGCTTCCCCCGTCAATTTTACTTCATGGCAAAACCCCTTTAATGATGTTCCTAATATTTATTGGTTTGTGTATATCTTTGAAAAAAGTAGTGTTTTAAAAGGACTGGATTAAAAGTTATGTTTTAGAGGAATTGATTTTTTGGGATTTATATATCATTTTTTCTTTCCTCATTTATACTTTGGGGAAAAAAATCATTGGAATGAGATTAAAGGGGGAAAATTTTTCTGGAGTGTGCTTCAAAATATATAAAGTCTATATAGTAAAATTTTTTTCCCGGGGTTCCTCCTATTTCGATGGATAAATTTTTGATTGTTTTGAAATCCCTTTTCTCTACGTATTTTGAAATGCTTTCTTCGAATGTTCTAAGAAGTGGAATTTTTTTAGAAAATTTTAGGAAAACTTCGATTTGAACAAAGTCGAAGTTTGGGGTGATTTGCTGGAAAGAAGTGTGTTTTTTAAATTTATAAAATGGCTGCGAGACTGGGTTTTAAAGGGGCAAAGAAGTCTGGGAGGGGAAAAAAAAAAAGGAAAA
>JAODAL010079771.1:0-12465 GCA_025379985.1 Phyllomedusa bahiana | reverse complement strand
CTGATACAGTGACATGAGTGCAGAAGATTTGTATACTGTAGTTTACAAGGCTACAGTTCCATAAAGGGTTAAAGCTTGTCCCTAAGTAATGTAAGCAAGCTCCCATCTTTCGAAATAAGGAAAAGAACAGAAAGTGGCATCACTAGCCTGGTTACTGCTGCTATAACCTGTAAGAGCAGAGAGAGATGACAGTTAACTAGAGAAGCTTGTGTGCAAAGCATGAGATAAGATCTGGTTCTAATTCTGAAGAGAAGTAAAATCAGAACAGCAGTGTATTTGGAAATATTCTTTATTTATCTTTGTCTACCTATTTAAAGATAATCAATGAAATGGGAATACCTCTTTAAAGTTTTATTACACTAATCAAGGATCAATTTGGTCTGAAAAGCTTAAGTGTATTCATGGATTTATTATTATTTTATTGGACTGCTATTTTGTTTAATAAAGCTAGGTGATTTAAGTGCTAGATAATTTTCATCTAGATTTACTTTTTTTTTGGCAACAGTTTCTTCTGTGGACATGTGGACATCTTATAACAGTGGCATAGGTCGAAATTCCTGGGCCATAATGCAAAAAATGAAATGAGGGCGCCCCCACCTACAATGTGTCATATACCCTTTTGAACTCTACGTATGTGGTAGAAGGGCTGATTGGCCCTCTGAGGCTACCGGTAATAGTAGCAATTGTTACTTCTGGACCTTCTATAGCTATGCCCCTGTTATTGATTTTTTTCATACTAATCAGGTTGCTGGATGTTTCTCCAATAGGAGCTGTGGAGACCATATTTAAAGTTGATGTTTTGCCCAGGTAATTGCAAATTATTGATTTTTACTACCTGGTGCACAAACTACTCTTCTGGAATAAACCTTTTACTAGCATTGATCTAGGATTGCTTGATTGTTTGTTTTCTTGTCTCTATATCTAGTGTAGTTGTGCTTTCATGGTTTGAATTTATATTCTTCACTCTGATATCAGTTTACATTTTGGCCTGATGTTTTTCTTGGGTTCTCTTAAAGGGGTCTTCTCACTATGCAGTTTCACAGTCACAGCCAGCTTTTCTTTCACGCTTCTCTCCTCATACTGTGGGTGGTTCTATAGTGGTGATTAGCATATTTAGCTTCTCTCCATAGCTTACAAAGAGCAGTGTAGGAGATGTTATGTTCTTATATCATTAATAAAGTAAAATCTATTGTCCCATGTATTTAGAAATAGTCTTCATTTAAGTGTCCTTTCATGTTGACAGCTAATCTTTGTAGTGAGAAAACCCCTTTAAATTCCGAAACTGCCTCTTTTGGTATTTCTTTTGGCTCCCCTTGCCATTTGATAACTTGTCCTTAGATACAACCTGAGGCACCAAATCAGATTGCACAATTTGAGTTGACAAATCACTGTTACAATAAATACATAGCCAGAAGGCCTGGTTTTGCAATTTGCCCATCCCAGCAGAATCCCAATAGGTCACCAGACCTCGGAAAAAACTGTGGCCAGGGCTACACTATGCATCCCATATTTCTTCCTGATGGACCCAGTATGCACCATTTTTAACTGTATCTGTTTTCCAGGATTGTAGCTGAACAAAGAGTCACCAGATGGTGCAATGTAGTGATGCCTGTGCGGAGATGCTGACCTGCTCAACAGGCACCTTGTTTGTACTGCCCTCATAAAGACCGCAGGCCAGCAGAAGCTCCCAGCAGAAATCAAGGGAATCGGTTCAGGTGAGAATATGTGTTTTTTTGGGTTTTTTTTTCAAGCTGAGAAGGGGGCACTATTAAAAAGAAGGGAACACCAAAGAGGCACGATTAAAAAGTAGGGGCACTATTAAAGAGAAGAGGTATGCATAGGGATACTGTCAAAGATAAAAGGGCACACACAGAGGTAAACTATTAGCACTGTTGAAACGAAGGTGGCACAGAGGGAGAAGGCAGCACAGAAAAGATGCTATTAAATAGCAGGGGCCATTATTAAAGTGAGGACTGTTAGAAATAAGGGATGCATAAAGGACAGTAATAGAGATAATCTGTGTAGGACCTATAGGGGGAAGAAAGAGTAGTAGGGGTCCAATTTTGCATGTTTACTTAATTGAGCGCTATAAATGGGGAGTTTCTGTTGAATTGGGCAGAGACTTGCAAAAGCGATGAACCTAAATGTTTGTGTAGAAAATTCTACAGAGATGAGTTATGAATGGAAGAAGTCATTATGCTCATCTGGACTAGATAGAAAAGAAGGTAAACAATTTCAGTCAGAGTAGAGATCAGCAATGAGTCACTAGATGTGATTGTTTATTTCCCTCTGTGTTGGATTAGTTATGTCTTCACTGTTGTGAGATGGCAACCTGAACTGGTATCTGACCACTGTGAGGTCACTGTATGGTGGTATAATAGTAAAAGCATGTATATGCCTGTCCCTGACTACATGATTAGATGTTTCTATGGTCCACTTATTTTCTTTCCTGTATTGATAAACTTGTTTATTGAAGAGAGAGCTGAGTTGAGTGACCAATAAGTGCAAAATTTACAAATCATCATAAATCATGATGCTATTTTAATGAAATAAGACCAGGATAGAATTGTAAGTGCGTTGTTCGGGATATTAGTTCTAGTGTGACCCAAAAAGACAGTGCAGATATTACAATACAAATGTAGCTGGTCACTGAAGCCTGAGGGCACAAAGATTCATCTGCCCTAGGTAAGAAGAGTGAGAACAGTAAGGGCTTGTCCCCATGACACTGATTTTCAGCTGGTTTTCGGTTTTGAAAACTGTCTGCTAACCGGCTGAAAAAGTTTTACACGGACCTTAACGGAAAATCTGTGCAGCAGTCCCCACTGCACGGGTTTTCCTCCTGGTGGTTTTTCAGACCGCCGGCGGCCCGAAAAAACATAGAACATGTTCATTCTTCCGTCCGGTTTTTGGACGGAATATGAACATGTCTATGTGAAGGGGGAAGGCTTTTCTCCCCTATGCGCGGAGAAAAGCCATCCCACGGCGGCCGTGTGCACAGCACGAACACAGTACAAATACCAGTCGGACAAACCGACCGGTATTTGTCCTGTGCCGTGTAAACAGCCCCTAAAGGAGAGATCAGAAGAGTAAATTAAACTTGAGGAGCATTGTTTTGCTTGAAGAGTTTCAAATTTGTAAACATAGATAGATAGATAGATAGATAGATAGATAGATAGATAGATAGATAGATAGATAGATAGATAGATAGATAGATACTACACCCTGGTTAGCAGAAATACATATAGGAGTAGTATAAAAGTAATTGGTTTCAAAATGTGAGTGATTTTTCCTTTGCTATCTTCCTTTCTTTTTGGTTTCCATAGATTTCTCTGTTGCTCCTCTGAGAAATTCTCAAATGCCTTCAAAAGTATTTCAGGTATGTGTTTTTAAATATAGCAAAAGCTTGTGCATTTATAACTTATTCATATGTGATGGTCTTTGGATTAAAACAATATTGTTTTTCTGTGTACTGGGATTCATTATAGCAGGTATAAATTAGACCGTTAAAACAGCAGAATGCAAGAAAAACCTCCTTGAAAGCTTCTTCTCCTCTTCACACAAGCCGGAGGCCATCCCAAGAACTACTCGTTTGTCATGAGCAATTAGGGTATGCCCATCAAACAACCATTTTTTGTCCCATGGAAACACTGCTTTTAAGATCTATAGTATTAAATGCATTAGAAACACAGACAAATAAATATTTTTATGAACATAAGCTTCTAAATATAAAATAAATTATTTAAGGAAGCTAGAAATCAAAGTTAACATTTTTCAGCTATCATGGTGCAAGATGTGTTTTATAAGCTTTAGTTTCTGATCATAAATTTTATCACATCTCATAAGAGTTCACAAGGCAAACCTGTTCCATTTTTTATCTTGTGTGATATTGTTTTTAGATCCAATGTATCTTATATACCTATATTTTTGTGTTACTATAATGATTAAATCTGACATGTTAGGATTAGGCGTTAGGATTATAGATTGGAAACATTTACCAACATGCTGTATATGCTTACATGCTCAAAAAGTTCCCTTTGGCACTGATTTTATTGTACTAAGATGGTATCAAATGGAGAAGGAACGCTGCACTTTATTGGAAATTAACTGTTCTCCTGATTAGGAATAAATTGCTGATGAAGATTATCTACTCTATGTACGTATGTATATATTGTTTTGTAATATAATATTTCTTCTATATTATGATCGAATACATTTTGGGATTGTTTCTTATAGAGACTGTGATCAGGGGCGTAACTAGAGAACCCCTCCGCCTCCCCGACCATGAACATTTAATAGGACCTCTTAGGTTATGCAATTACTAGATAATACAAGGAGTGAACACCTCACCATAGATTTCACCATCTTGCTGCTACCAGACAAATCCCACTATACCAAGATCAACATTACCAATAGCGCTGCTACATATGGACCTTATTATACCACAAGAACACGACCACAAATTACCAGCAAACATGAGCGAATAATACCCCTACATTATTACTAAATAAAGATCTGTATACAAAGACCTATAGTACCGCCATATAGTGACCATATGGTTGTATATACCAGTGTACACAGGTGCTCTACAGACTGTATATTACCACCATACAGTGGCCATATAGTGGTAGACACCAGTGTACACAGGCTCTGCAGACATATAAGTGATTACAGTGCAGTTACATCTTGTGACTCACAGGTGACGTTTCTCTGAAAAGTCGTCGACTTTCCCTTTTGTCCTGCATTTGGTCTAGAAAGTCATGACGACTTCTCCAGGCTACCACTTGTCCCTGCAGATTTAGACACAAATATCTTAGAAACCTCAATTTTCCATCACCTCACTCCCTGCCCCCCACCTCTGTACAAACTTCCCAGTGTGGGAGATCGGTACAGGCCACAGGTTAGAGGCACAATCTCCTAGAGGGGAGGAACACAGGATTCACCCCCTGGAGATTGTATTACAGCTAAGGCTTGTATCCCTCAGAATCATGTTACTAGGTAGACTCCCATTAAATAGGTTGGTAGGCTCTTAAGGTCTCAATTAAGCAGGTAGGCTACAGGTAGGTAGTTAGATTGGCCCTAGGTAGGCAGTACTTAGGCCCCAGTTAGGTAGGCAAGGTAACTAAGTAGGCAAGCCACAGGTAGCTTGTAGGTAGGACCCAAGTAGATAGGCTACAGATAGGTAGATAGATTGGCCCTAGGCAGCCAGCCCTCAGGTAGCTACGTAGGCTGTTGGTAGGCCCCTGGTAGCTAGGTAGGCTTTAGGTAGGCTATAGGGGCCATATAGCTAGGCAGACAGTGTTTAGGTAGGCTATAAAAGCCATATAGGTAAGCAGGCAGGCATTAAGGTAGGCTATAGAGGGTCATGCAGGCAGGGTTCAGGTAAGCTATAGGGGGTCATATAGGTAGCTAGGCAGGGTCAGATAGGCTATAGGGGGGTCATATAGGTAGCCAGACAGGGTCATATAGGCTATATGGGGTCAGGTAGGCTATAGGGGGGTCATTTAGGTAGCCAGACAGGGTCAGATAGGCTATAGGGGGGGGGGTCAGGTAGGTAGACAGGCAGGGTCAGCGAGGCTATAGGTGGGTCAAGTAGATAACCCGCCAGGGTCGGGTAGGTAGCCAGGCAAGGTCAGGTAGGTAGCCATGGTAAGGTAGGTAGCCAGGGTCTAGTAGGTAGACAGTGTCTGATAGGTAGCCAGGGTCAAGTAAATAGCCAGGCAGGCTACTTTAATGTTAAAAAAAATAAGAAATCCCTTACTCACCTGTCCCAAGCTCCCTCGGAGCTGAGCTCCCAGTCAGTCGGTGTCCGGCGCGGGCGGCGCGATGATATAACATCATCGCGTTGCTCACGTCAGCACTGTGGGCCACAACCTGGTAGCAGATTAGCAGAGCGGAGCGCCAGTGGTGCTCCGCTCTGTTAACACCAGGCAGTCCTGCCTTTGAATGCTCGGGCCGGAGGGCCCGGGCATTCAGAGGCAGCATGCGCCGGGCCCCGCAGCTCCGCATCCGCCGGCAGTGAGCTGTTATGTTCGTTGCTGTCGGATGCAGGAGCAGAAACCACCGGGGAAGCAAATGTGGTAGCAGCTGCCCCGGGGCCCAGGCCTTCTAAGAGCCTGGGCCCTGTGGCAGCTGCTATGTCTGCTAACCCGGTAGTTCTGCCCCTGACTCTTATACTCTACACTCTGGAATACTGACAATATTTGAGTGACATTTGTTATATAATGCTCCCCTGTACGGCTATATGGATCTCAAGATTGTGTCCAGGGAGTGTTTGGTGGGCTATTGCTCATCAAACACTCTCGTCCATGATGTGGTGGGGTGAATGACCCAGTGAGACTGATTAAAGCTGTGAAGATACTGTTCTCGTCCACAGCAGGAACCAGAAGAACTTACGCCGCCAGCTCCCGGTGGATGAGCGGGATACAAAAAATGGAAAAAAAGCGCAATGTGATCCTGTATAACTAAATGGAAAAGAATAGGTATAAAATATGCTCACCTGATGGAGCTGTACATATGAACGGTACAGCTCGCTATAACGTGTTAGAGTATTGTTTGGTGAGCCTGTTTAGCAGCTCCAGCACATTCCCGCCAGTGAACCCCGAGGGACGCTGAAAAGTATCAAAGAGAAAGGGATCGCTGTGTCCTGTATAGGATGCAGTTATCCAGGGATGATTCGCTAGAGCGCTTGTGTCCATGACGCGTTTCTCAGGATGCATCTGAGGAAGCAGGATTGTCATCCTGAGAAACGGGTCATGGACACATAAATAAATCCATTTATTTACTATATAACCGGATCGTTCTTTCTCCACAAGAGCTCTAGCGGATCATCCCTGGATAACTGCATCCTATACAGGACACAGCGATCCCTTTCTCACTGATTAAAGCTGTGGTACATAGTTCATAATGAGTGGTGGTCGCTTTAAGATATATTAATATATGAGTCTGATGATGTGTTATTTATTCTTAATATACTTTGTAATCTTTCTGTTTCCATTTTACACACATACATGGAAAATATGGTAAAGCCAGTAGTGTGGATGAAGTCTGAAGCACTTTCTTTTATGCGCTCAGTAGCTGTGTTGCACATGTTAAGCATATCTAGTTAGATACTATGTCTATGGAATGTGGCTATTTAGCACTGATCATATGAATGATTCAAATGTGAAGACTATTAACCCTTTATTGCACTTGTTTTATACGATGTAGTATTTTAGACTCAGGGTGCTTTCACACAGCGCAGTTTTGGTGCAGTTTTAACTGCGCTCCAATTAAAGTGCCTTTGTTACCAGCAAGCATCTTTCAGATGTCTTAAAGGGGTTTTTCCACAATGTAATGTTGACGTGGGATCCTCCAAAATGGGTATTTAATCACTTTTCTAAATATATGTGATTACAAAAAGTGAAGTCTGTGAGAGCTACAGCATTGCTCAGTCCCCCTTAGTTACCTGAAAGTTTACATTAGTCACGACTAGAGGAGCTGACAGGAGCTGGTCTGGCTGCACTTGCGTGTTTGCACTTCTTATCTGATGAGCTTATAAGGGGCTGTGGAGAAAGTGTATAAGTCTGTCTGCTGTATAGAGAATCCACTGTTGTAATGTTATTATATGAGTAAACTTTTGAGACGCTCCCTTCTACCTCATTCTCTGCTCACCCCCTCCCTCTCACCCCTGCAGCTTTCATGACTCAGCATGATTTGTTTATATTCTCCCCTGAGCTGATAAGGAGGTAAGGAACTCACTTCATGGCAAAGCCCCTTTAATTGTTCAAAAAGGTGTTTCAAGTAAGTAATCAATTACAATGTCTGAAGTTTTGTGGATTGCAAACACACTTATTGATTACACACTTTCTAAACAGTTTAAGTAAGTGAAAGAAGCTTTCTGGTAATAAAGGAAGTTTAATTGGAGCGCAGTTAAAACCGCACCAAAACTGCGCTGTGTGAAAGCACCCTCACTGTATGTTATTATGAAAATGCGTACACTATATTCCCTGTATCTGGAATTGAAGATGGTTGTTTACTGATTTGGATATACGCATCTGATATGCTGAGAACATGTACTTTTTACACTTTCTATGACTGATTGATTGTAATTGGCTAGGAAACCTTGCGAGATGAAAATGGTTTAATAAAGTTCTTGGAAATGTATATTTTTTTGGATGTGCTGCTTAATATTGTGTTTTTGATTATCAGCCAAAGTAAGCAATTGGCAGCCGGTTATAGTTAGTGTGACTGTTCAGCCGTTCCCGGGTCGGCACTTATCAGGAGTGGGCAATGTTTTGGGTGGTTGCCTACTCCACATGTTCCATGACAGGTTTTTTGCAGGTCCCTGGAGGCCTATTAAAAGCCTGGTACTCCAGGTGATCTGGGGTCATGGTCTGCTAACTGGCAGTGGAGCAGCAAAGGAGTAGGAGAGAGGCTCTGGCCCCAAGAGGCTTGGAATAAACTGGAACCCAGGAGAAGACTGGGTAAAGTGGAAGAGTGTTTTGTGGTACTGGATGATAGATCCAGACCACTGATAGACAGGGTCTATTATCATGCTTAGTTGGTGGCTAGACAGCCAAGGTTTTTGTTTAGTGTATTTTCCTGTGCTTTAATAAAGCTGCTGAGGCCAGTTTAAAGACAATCCTGGTGTCAGAAAGTTGGAGTGCAAATCCCGTTTACGAAAGACAGCGATTCTGGGAGCTGAATGACCCCCAGGCTGAACCAAGATGGCAGTGCGTCGCAAAAGGATGGCACAAGATGGGGTGGCTGAAGTGGCACAGGTGAAGTGGTGCAAGTGAAGTCTTGCTTCAGCCAGAGGCCTGAATGTACGTGCTGCTTATAAGACACACTCACAATCAGATTGCATTGTGTGGGAAGAGAGACTGTCTCTAATGGGAGAGAGACACAACCAGTAAAGAGACTGTGTGAGCTGCCAGTCCAATTGATGCAGGTGACACAACAAACTGAGCAGCTGGATGCTAAAATATGGGAGGACAACCAACAGCTCCAGGCACAATTTGAAGCACAGCAGCAGGCACTAAAGGCCATTACAAACAAGAGTCAGCGGTTTATTAGCAGCATTAAGCAGAAAACTTAATGTCAAGGGTATACGTTCCTATGAAAATTCATGTCAAGGGTTAAGGTGTTCATGAATGAAATGTCATGTGATGCTATTGTGCTGCTATTATAAACTTGGCACTTCTCACCGTTTGTTTCACCCGTACACCCTAATAGATTGTAAGTTCTCACGAGCAGGACCCTCACACCTTGTGTCTCATCTGTGAGTTCTTTTAATGTGTAATGTCTGTACGTTTACCCTCGAAATTGTAAAGCGCTGCGGAATATGTTGGCGCTATATAAATAGAGATTATTATTTTTATTTAAACAGGGCTAGAGGTAAACTACGCATGCTTGAAAAAGGAATATTGCCGTTCTGAAACGTCGCAGGGAAGGAGTGCGCATCAGCCCTGTTGTGAGTCCTCTTAAACCTACCGGAGGACTTGTTCAAGAGTGGTCTTAAGATTGGAACAAAAAGACTGTATGCTGACATATCTTCAGGTTTTTATGCTATGAAGTTGTTGAAATATATATAACGTTTTTCTATTGACACTGGAGCCTTGATGATTTAAACGTTTGAAGATTTACTAATAAGGGGTTTACAAAGAGGATACCCTGAACCGAGGCAAACTAATAATAAATGTACCACAATTGATAAAAGCAGCACATATATATTAAGAAATATGTTGCAGTTGCAAGCCCTGGAGTTCCAGCTGTGTACCACCCTGCTTGACATGGACAGTGAAGCAAGGGATGCCAAAAATGCATCAAGGAATGGGTAAGACTGTTTCTGTTGTATGACACCTGTGTTTGACTGCTGGTCATGTGCATGATTTATGTGAGGACTTGGCTGGGCTAAACAGAGGTCAAGTTATGCTGCCAAGCTGGAAGAGTCCTGAGAGCAGTGGCAGGACTGTGATAAATGGACCAGTAATGTCTGATGGACTCAGTGTATTATATGTGGTGTTGCCTGTGGGAGATTGTAACCCCAATATTACTTCCTGGGTTATAAATGCTATGCCTGTGATCCTTCAACCAGTCACACAGCCTGAACAGGGGGAGATTAGCTGTGTTACAAAGTTAGCCCCAGTTACCGCCATGAGTGAACAAGCTGCTAAAGTTGCTTTAGCAGTAGAGGAGAGAAACTCAGGTCTGCCCCTGGAGGTGATGGTCAAGACTATGTGTGAACTAAATGCAGAGTGTGAACTAGCTTCTGGAAAAATGCCAGCCCCAGTTATAGAGCAGACAAGCTCAAGTGTGCCCCTAGAGGTCGTGGTTAACAGTGCTAGGCGTATTGCAGAGGATGTGAGTCCTGTGGTGGATGACAATCTGGGGAAATTTGCCATTGTTATATTCTCAGTTGGAGCTAATGTGTTTGCAACCAGGTATCCTCTGCACCTCCTGTTGTGAAAACCTTTGAATGTAAGTGTCCTGCAGCTATATGTGAAGTGTCTGGATTTCAGTCAGTAAATGTGTCTACCATTGACCCCAGCACACTGTGTGAACATGATGGCAATGTGCAAGATGCAGGTGCGCCCCTAGTGGTAATTGTGGACAACAGTACAAGTAGTACACCTGGAGAATAGGGCTACTGCTACAGATTTTGTGTGTAGCATTGAGCAGTGTATTCCAGAGAGGTGGCTCTGTGATGGAGATCTGGATTGGGACACTGCAGGGAATGAAGGGAAAAATCGTTCTGGGACCTGTAGTGCAGCTGAGTTCACTTGCTCCAATGGTCGTATTTCCAGTCACTTTTACTGCATTGGTCACAAGGACTTCAGTGACGATAGTGATGGAAAGAGTGAACTGCTAGACCCAGAAATAGAGTTTGCTCAGGCACTAGTGAGGGGCAGATGAGCGTATTTGAAACCTCAGATGATAAAAGGGTGTTTGGTTTTGAGGCAAACTGATGCATTTACCCTAGAGGTTATGGAGGTGAATAATAACAGTATCACAGAGGCGGTATGTTCTGGGGTTTATGACAACCTACTTGTAAATACAATTTGCAGTCAGATGTCTGCTGCACCTACTGATGTTAAAAAGTGACTGAGTTGAATACAGCAAGTTTGATGTATGATGATGACCAGGCCGCTATGACTAAAATCCCATTTGTAAATGTGTCTGCCATTGACTACAGTGCATGGTGTGATCTTGATGGTCAGCAATATGCAGGAGTGATCCTGATAGAATCTGAGAGTTCTCCCTTATTACCAGCAACTGTTAAAGGGGATGTGAAGAAAACATCTCCACATGTTGCTGAAGAAGGTCTACTACTAGATAGAGCCAGTGAGAGGTGTGCACAGGGAAATGTGTCCTCTGACGCTGGTGAGGTGGTCAGTGAGGTAGACCAGATTTCCTCTGGTAGAAACCAGGTGACAGATAGTAGAAAAGAGGCAGAACTTTAGGGTCCAGTGACATTAGAGGATATAGCTGACCCTAAGGGGCAGGAGATGATCAGTGAGGACTAGAGGACTTCTAAAGAAGAGAGGTTTGGATCGCACTATAATCCTACAGACAAAGAGGTAGCGGGTTGGGGCTCAAGTGCACCCCTAGGGGTTATGGGGGCCTGTACTGTAATTGACATCATAGGTAGACCTCAACTATGAGGGACAAATTTAATAAACAAGTCTAGAAACACACACACACACACATATATATTTTTATATATATAATATATATATTTATTATATAGATATTATATATATTTATATATTATATATATATAATCAAAACTGTTTCTTATTGTGTATTTTCAAAATATATTAGGCTATAAACAAAGAATAAAGAAGACGGCATTACATATCATTCCCCAGACAGATCGAAAAAGTCCAGACTCCTCACTAAGGAATGGTATGCTTAGGGCTCCTGTTTCAAGAGGGACCTAAAAACCTGTCTCAGAATAGCCTACAATTTCCAAAAATCCTGCTGCTTCTGCACTATAGTATAAACATCTCCGCCTCTCACCTTCTGTTTCCTTCCTCCTCCATTGTAAATAGTATGCTCTCACAAGCAGCGTCCTCTCTCCTTCTCTATCAGTTTGTTATTTAACATTATTATTGTATTTGTCCTGGTCTTATATAATGTAACTGAACCCCTTGGCTTGTACAGGTCCCTGGAATCAATGGTGCTCAAAAATAAATAAATAGATAATACTAATAAAGATTATACATGTATCACCTGTCCCATGTATAGGTGATTTGATTTTTTAGAATCACCCTTTATAAATGAAATGTACTTGGCCATTATTTATAATGGGCATTAATATAAGCTGCTTTATTCCATAAGTATAATTTTGAATAATGAGGAAAGAGTCCTAATATCTCTACCAGTGCAGAAGGAAGTAGAGAAAATTGTGAGTGTGCAGGGCAGGAAAGGAAAGTAACCCACTCAGCTAATGAAATGGATAAGAAATATGGGAAAGGGTTGGTA
>JAODAL010079770.1:0-12465 GCA_025379985.1 Phyllomedusa bahiana | reverse complement strand
TCATATTGTTAGAATTAATGTATTCTTTAAACTGAGTGGCTTAATGTGGTGGTCCTCCCCACACCAGGAGCAGGTCGTCTATATAACGACCATACCACCTGATGTGGGGAGAAAAAGGGCTTCAATGGGATACAATGGACTACGAAAAAAATAACGTATATACATGGAGATCACAAACAAAAAGTCTTAAATCCATCCTAAAACATCAGTCTGCACAAGGTTAGTCTCACTCTGGTTATAACAAAGTATCCTTTCCTGGATTGGACACCTCGGATGATACAGTCACGTCTGACGATACATCAGATGCTTCAAGTTTGGATTCTTCAATGAGCACAAACAGAAACAATAAATCCAAACAAAATATTGCTCAAAAATCAACAAAAAACGGTGAAGAAGAGGTGGAAGAAAACACAAAAAGAAAAAGACAAGCCAAATCCCGATATCGCCATATTAGAAAATCCTGTCATCAACTTATCAAGCTACATTATATCTGAGAGCCAACTGTCAGTTTTGTCCAAAGGACTGGGATCTGTGCCGACAAAAAACTTATATAGGACTATTTTGGATGTCAAATATTTTGCAAGGACCCTAACTCTAAAAAACCATTTCTCAAGTATGTCGGACTCACAACACGCGGGCGAAAGTCCAGATAACCTAAATTACAATTCTGACATTAGTAAGAGCGAAAGAGACATTAATAATTCTAATTATGTATCTTTTCAGGAAAACATATGTTTGACCAATTTGCGAGCATTGAATAGTGAAAGTATTGGATCGGAGCCCATGTCCTGTCCGGACTTAAATGTAAAAAATAGAGAATTTTATCCTATCTTATCCAGACCTGCTGGTATGGATACCTTTCAGGAGCTAGTAGAGAGGGATTTATTAGCATTACAGAAAAAATGTCTCACTAATAAAAACAACAAAAAAAAACCTAAGTAAAGGAGAAATTTAAAGCCATTTTTAGATTTACAAAACAATTCTGATCTCCTAATAAGACCAGCGGATAAGGGAGGCGCAATTGTACTAATTGACAGTGGTTTATATAAAAAATTTAACTTAGAAATTCTAGAAGACATTGATACCTATAAACTTTTAAGTCAGGACCCAACGGACACATTTCAACAAAAATGAAAATGTATATTAGATGAAGGAATTACTATGGGAGCTATCACAGCTCATTTGGCTGAAAAATTATTTTGTAAAACATCCGGTTACCGCGATCTTTCACTCCTTTCCGAAGGTGCACAAGGGGTGTTTTCCACCTCCTTTGCGCCCTATTGTGGCAGGAATTGGCTCTTTAGAGAACATTTAGGCTGTTGTATTGATTCTGTCCTACAGCCGTTTGTTAAATGTTTACCAGGATACATTAGGGACACGAAAAGTCTAATAGCCATGATAATCACAAATGGAATGGAGTGAATCATATTCATGGGTTTCTTGCGATGTAATCGCTTTGTATCCGTCTATACCTCACCATCTGGCAGTTGAATATCTCAGGTCACATATAGTACATTTTGGTTCTTTTTCAGAAAATTTTGTTGAGTTTTTTATTACATGTATAGAGTTTCTTTTGAGTCACAATTATTTTTCTTTTTGACAAAAAATTCTATTTACAATCTTGTGGAGCTTCTATGGGGGCTAAATTCTCTCCTTCCCTCACGAATATATTCATGTCCGCGTGTGAGGAGAGATACCTCCTAACTGACTCTTGCACTTTTTCTCCCCACATCAGGTGGTATGGTCGATATATAGACGACCTGCTTCTGGTGTGGGACGAGGACCATCACATTAAGCCATTTAGTTTAAATAATACATTAATTCTAATAATATGAACTTAAAATTTACTCTAGAATGGCAACAAAACACCATAAATTTTCTGGATGTAATATTGGTAATCAAGGCAGAATCGATGTTTTACCCTGCAGAAAATGTACAGCTAGAAATTCAATCCTTCATGCTATATCAAGTCACCCAAGACATGTTATTGAAGCCATACCATATGGTGAATTCATCAGAAATAAGAGAAATTGTTCGTTACCAGAACATATTTCCAATACACAACAGGATATTTGTACCAGGTTGAAACAGAGGGGATACCCATCATGGTTCTTGAATAAATCTATGAAACGCATAAGCAATATAGAAAGATCTGATCTGTTAATGGATAGAAATCTAAAGAATATGGAGAACAAAAATATTGGTCACCTTTACTACTACGTTCAGCCCATAGTACAATGAAATATGTAAAATAGTTAAAAAATATCTTCCTCTGCTTTCTACACAAGAAGGCATGAGAGAAATAGTAATGGAAAACATTAAGTTTGTATCTCGAAGGGGTAAAACATTAGGAGCTTTGCTATCACCTAGTTACTTTTCATCTGATACTAATGTGGCTAATACATACTGGCTATCAACAAAAGGTACTTACCGTTGCGGTCACCTCGCGATGGCACTACTTGTACACATAAAGAATGTCTCCTGAAGGAATTCTTTTATCTCTATACAAAAAAAGCATCGATTTCAAACAACTCATATATAGTAAGATCCAACACACGTTTTGTGGTATCATCTCATTACTCTATGTGTTCATTGATGTCAAAATAGAGCAAGTATGGGGTTGTGATGCACACCACAGCTTTAAAGGTATGGCATCCTTAGACATCTGGTCGGATACACGAAAAATTTCTAAGTACGGAATTTCTATGGCCACTCAAGGACTTTATCGAGATACATATTGCAGGCGAGCTCGATAAACATTTTTCAAGAGTGCAGGTCATATAAAGGGTTAATAAAACCATTAGAGGCGGGGACCACAGAAAGAAACTGCTTGGCCAAGATCAAAGCCTGGTGGATATACAGACGGGCACTCAAGGATTCATCCCATATGGTAATGGCAATACAAAACATGATGTTATGGCTATTATTAATGTTAATAATGGTTATTAATGTTTCCAATGATTCCCTGGGTTTTAACCTTATAAATTTAATTTCGAGTATCTGCAATTTTTATATGTTCGTTTTTGTATTACCCGATAATCGGCGTGACTTGGGTCCATGTTTGTATTAGGAGTGGGATTACTTAAATTGAGGTGGATTCACTTCGTTCTAGTAGTCATGAATAAGGATCTTCTCTTTCTCCGAAACGCTCAACCCTTTGGGTATTCGTTATGGAACATGTCCTTTTAACCCTTACCGAGCCCGGAGCCAGTATTTTGGCCTCTCTGACAGAGCCCCATTTTTGAAATCTGGTCATTTGTCACTTTATGTGAGAATAACTTTTTGACCACTATTAACCTATCCATGTTGATCTCAGTGATATTTTTATTCTCGTGACACATTATAGCTTTGTAGATAGTAAGGAAATTTTGGTCAAAAAAATGCTTGTATACATATTTGGTGAAAAATATCAAAAAATTCATATAGTGAAAAATTATAAAAATTTTACGCAATTTTAAACTTCCAAAAGTTTTTCTGGTCATGTAAGACAGATGTATTCCACTCAAAAGAGCGGTGTTATAGTAACTAGGCATCTACCATGATGAGTCTAGCTGTATTTGTCCTAATTTTTAAATGTCTTTTTTTTTTTTATTATATTACGACATTAGGTGGGCTTAGAAAGTTTATATGGAAGTAACTGTTTTCAAGGAGTGTTTGTCAACAAAAATTTGGCAATACACATTTTTTATATAATATGGGACGCAGTCCAGTTCTAACGTGACTTTGATTGACCTGTATGTTAGATACCCCCATAAATGACCTCATCTAAGAAACATACACCCTTAAAGTATTCAAAACCGCATTTAGGAAGATTATTAACCCATTAGGTTTCTCACAGATTAAAAGCAAAGGTGGAATAAGTGAGCTGGTTTGCAAAGGTTTGTTACTTTTTGATATTTTGCAGATTTACAAGTTTTTATGCGATTATTCACAAGAATACGGTAAATGGTTGATCAGTAAGGAAATGTCAAATTAATATTGATTCCCCAGATTTCTGGGCCGTTTTTCATAGATATTCCCATATGTGGGCCCAGTGCATAATTTGGCTCAACCACACTCAGCCCCAGAATAGGAGTAGAGGGCACCTACTGGACTCGGGGGAGCGTCTCATTTTCACTACGATTTTATTTATGGGCTCAAGATCATTTTGCGACACGCCTAAGAGCTAAAAATTAATAAACTCCCCTAAAAATACCCTCAAGGAGTTGGATAACTACTCGACTCCCTTAAGAATTATATCCAGTGGGTTTTAGTGAGCATTATCGAGACGCCACAGGTTGTCACAAAATTTTTAGCGTTAGGCAGTGAAAATTTTTAAGAAAAACAATTTTTTCCAATAATTCTGCTCATTTTTAGGTCTGAAAATTTATAATTTTTAAGCAAGGCATCCTGATAAGAAAAAACCCCAATAAGCCTTTTTAGGCAATTTCTTCCAAGTTTCTATGCAATACCCTAGCTGTGGGTGTAGAACAGCTGTTTGGGCGCATGGCAGGGCTATAAGGGAGGGAGTGTTACTTGGATTTTGGACGCAGATTTTGGTGGGGGCCATGTCGCATTTACAAAGGCCCCCAAAATACACAGAACAGCGTTGAAACCTTCCAGAAGTCACGCCCTATTTTTGGATTCAGCACGCTCATGAGATCTCATCTACGGGGGTGTATTGTGCATTTTGGGTTCACAGTGTGTTCCCGAAATTGTTTTGTTTTTTTATTTGACACTTGGGCTATAAAAAGGAAGGGGAAGAACCGCCGTTCCGGTGCCGAGTTGTTTTTTTTTTGGGGCTTTCAAATATTTACAACGTCGCCGTGCATATAAATGATAGGATATCTTTACTATGGGGGTCGGTACAATTGCAATGAAATAGATTTTATATAGTTTTATTTTTTATGTTTTATTTACTTTTACACAATAGCTAATGAGGTCTATAAAAAATTGCTTTTTATGTTGTCTGTTCTGATAGCCATAACGATTTAGTTTTCTGTAACGGATGCTGATTATGGGGCTTGTTTTTTGTGGGATGTATTTGACGTTTTTATTAGGTTATCCTATTTTATGGGGGCATATGCCTTGTGGCTTTGATCACTTTTTTTTCATTACAAGGTTTTTTAGTGAGGCATTTTGAATCAAAATACAGCCTTCCATGTAGTGTTTTTTATTTTTATTTTTAAGCAGCGGTCACTCGTTGCAGTATATCTTGACAATGCTATGTATTAACTCAGCATGGGTCTAGTATAGAATAAAATGATACGGATTACCAGCGACACTACCTCAATTTGTATTTATGTTTTTAATTGTTTTAACTGCTTTTAGACAACAATAAAAACACTTTTATTCAAAAAGGAAAACACGTTTTTGGGCATCGGCTCACGGCAGTAGTCTGAGAGCCATAACTCTGTTTTTATTTTTCTTTCTGTGTACGGAGCTGTGTAGGTGTGGGGGCCTGTGTTTTTTGCGGAGGATGAGTTAACGATTTTATTGGTATCATTGTTGCTAATTTTTATGGGGGACCAGACTTTTTGATCAGTTTTTTAAATCCTGTTTTTTTTGACGGGCAGGGTGAAGAAAATAATACTGCATCCTAGTAGTTAGTTATATTTTATTTTTACAGTTTTTCATCGCACTCACCGTGCATATCCATTGACCAGTTAGCTTTACTCTCAGGGTCGATTAATGATTACGGCGATACCGCTATTTATATAGTTTTTTTTAATTTGAGAAGTCTCTCTGTAAAAAAAAAATAGGTTTATTTATTGATGTGTTTAAATAATATTAATATTCATTCGATTTCTTCCTGAGAGCCGCTAACTATTTTTTTAGTTTTTCTCGGGTTATACGAAGATCGTGTAAGAAATTTTCTTTTGCGGGATTGAACTGACGTTTAAATGGTACAGTTGGGTGTTTTCTACTTTGGTAGTTTATATGGAGTTTTTTGATCGCTTTTTTTAATTCCATTTTATTTGTGCTCATGGATGCACACTAAAATCGCACAATTTTTCCTGTGAGACACTGTTTTTTTGTTTCATTTGTTTTTTACCTGCGTAGTGTACCTAAATAGGGCGGTTAAATTTCAACTGTGAAAGATTTATAGGGTGGATCGTTACTTACCGGCGATACCAAAATATGGGTACTTTATTTATTTGTGATCTTTTTTATTTGGGTCGATTGGCGTTTGTAAAGGGGAAAAGGCCAGTGGATGTGTTTTAATTTTATTATTTGTTTGTTGTTTGGTTTATCGTTTATTTGTTTTATTCCTACTTTTGTCTGCACATTTTGTTTAATTTTTTATCGGCCTCTAGTTAGGGAGAGATTTGTAACTGTCAAATCCCCACTGGTAAGAAGTGGGCAATCCATTAGATTGGCTGTTTGAAGAGGCGATCTGTGCACAGCTTTACTGCTGTGTCATCAGGTCGTACATGGCAACTAGTGACGCCCTATCCCACAATGCATTTTTGGGGCATGTGACATCACCAGACTTACGCTCAGATCAGTGTCATTGACAGGCACCGGGGAGTCTGGTAGGAGACGTGCGATCGTCATCTGAGCCGCTGCCTCTGCCGATCGTAGGCAGATGGAGGCTCACTCATCGCTGCATAGCGCAGCATTATCGAGGTCCATGACGGCTGGCGGTAACTAATGCGTTTTCACCCGCGGGGTTGGGCCGGACTAACTCCGGCCGTGGTGATGTGTGGGGCATGAACTATCCAGCGGTAATTTACGCAGCTGTGTTCCATGCCGCGATCTGGCGCGCGGACTCGGCCCAAGCCCGCGCGATCATACCCCCTCCCCGCCCTCCAGGGGCGTATGCATACGGTCCATTTTGCGGGAAGTCACTTCCCGCTAGGGCGTATGCATACGCCCAATGTCGGGAAGTGGGTTAAATCTTAATGTAATAAAGATTGTGGAATGATTTTAACCTGTGCCGAGGTGTAACGCTTGACTTTTCTTGCTCATGTACTTGGACAAAACCATTTGAGGCTACTTCAGCCCGTCCGGGCGTTCCCCCGACCTAGGTATTGAATCAGGTTGAGTCTGGTACCATTGTTTTGCATATGTGCATTCTGTCTGTGTGTACGTCAAATTCTTGTTGTTGATTAGCTTCACAAAAATAATTTAAATTTTATTATCTTTATGTTTTTAACCTTTTGGCCACATTTCTGGCTTCAAAGTTCAAGGGTGGCCTGAATACTTTTCGCAAGGCACTGTATATTTGTGATATCATGCTTTAACCTGCCAAGTACAATAAGTGGGTTGTTCCATCAATAGTTTAAAAACCCCATTAGGAGACATTTTTTGGATGCACGTAATCATTGTTGGAATACATTAAAATGTCATGGAAGTTCTAAACAATTCTATACTGTTCTAACATAATGGTGACCGTTCCAGTTCCACCTGTAGCTATAGGAAAAAGTATTTAGACCGATTAGTAGGAGTGGTGACTCTACAAAAAAGAAATTGATCGCAAATCCAAGTGGATCTATACCCTGACAACCAGCAACAAGATTCTGAATACCAGGCAGGATATCATATACCAAACTGAGAGCAAGGATCAATTTAATTTCATTTATATTTACTTGTATCTTTTTGAATGTTCATTCTAGATCTTTGTTACATATAGTGATCATACTATCTAGGCTGTACAGGGGTGTCAAACTGGCGGCCTCTTCTTGCCCACTTTTGGGAAACTATCTCGACTCCTCATCATGCCCACTGTTATAGAGTTAAACAAATGTCATGATGGGAGTTGTTGTGGTAGTTGTCCGGCAACAGAGCTTGGAGGGCCACCAGTTTGACACCTTTGATCTAGCTGATATAGGGTATTAAGTTCACAATTATAAACCAGCAGTGGACCGGTAAGTGGCTAATCCGTTCTACACCAGTAGTTCGTCCTACTTATTCGCTGAGTAAATCTACTGAGTAAGAGGCGTTTTTATGACAAAACGCATCAGCCCACACTGTTTGTATTATTTTGACTTATGCCATAGTCCATGACTTGTATGTGTATAGGTTTGTTCATCATCGTGGTTATAATGGGGGGCGCATTTCGATCTCGGTCTATTCGGCGTGCTCAAATAGCGGAGTCGTGGAGGTATGCTACCTCAGTCATTACGTAATTCACAGTTCTTCATAGAAGACTATGGATATTACGCCTCCTCTCGCCTGTGCTCGAGCAATAGCCCGGCGGGCCGTGATGTTATGTCATGGGTCCATACGCGGCCTTGATTCGTGCGGCAAGCTCCAGATGACACACGAGGCGATAATTGCGGTGGCGTAATGTATCGTCCTCAGCGGTCAAGTATTACCGCTAGTGAACTTAGGCTCTTTAAACACTTTTTTAAGAGTGACTCAATAAAATGTCATTTTACTAATAGCATGGTTAGCCGGCCCTATCAACTTAGGCTTCTCTGATGCTGAAAACATACATTTTTTTGATCAATCACACACATTTGTCCCAGTCCCTCCAGTCGGCGAACCAAACCCAGGACACACAGACTGGAAAATCTGTTCTGATCCAATGGGGCAGGATTCCTGTAGGATGCATCACACTGGGCTACCTGCCTGCTTTGAGGCCTTCATGCACTAGCTGATGAATTGATAGATTCTGCGCTTGCCTTTCAGAGTGAGTGTGCCGGGCGGTTGCAAGTGTAGCAAACTGCTTGGCCACTAGTGACTCTCTGCTCCTTCTTTGGTTATGGCATGGCACATCAGGACAGTGTGTGGCGGTAGGCTGAGTCACATACACTGCCTTAAATGGGTTTTATAGATTTCATTAAATGTCGATTCGAGAGTAATAAGGGACAGTGAAACGAAGCAACTTTGGCAATTTAGGATGTTCATTACAGGCATCAAAGGCTGATTTGTTACTTTTTCAAAGTATTCCTTATCTTGTGTTTTTGTTGATTAGACTATATATCCAGGGTATCCTTGGTCGGAATCCCTCGCAGATCCCTCCTCCTTCATTTCACTACTGAGAGTCTCATTTACATTCAGTAAAGCCCCTGGTCGAATTCACGGTAGCTGTGTCTCTCACTCAATATTAAGTACCGTCACATTTTCACTTTATACAGCAAAGAAACAGAATTGAGCCCTGAAAGGGGCTTACACAATCAGAATAGGGGCACAATTTTGTGTCGCTCTCTGCCAGACTCAGAGGTAGGGGCCGTAGCATTTTCTCTCTCGCACACCCAGAAGAAAAAGACTGCAACTGAATTTGCGAACAATGAGAATAAGCATACAGCGCAGTTTTGTCCCGTGCCTATCTCTCCAGGCATAGAAGCGAGAATCTTTGCCGTTCCTAGAGGCATCTCCAGCTGATTAGGACATGGGAGAAGGTCGTTTCAGTTATAACTGCTACATGTTCGTAGATTGAATGCAGGCCTGGGTATGTATACGCAGTTACATAAATAAGACCTGCAGGGAGAGACACAGTAACATGTGGACTCAGAGGGGGGGGGGTGGTCTCGGGAGCCAGCATGCACAGTGAAGGGAGGGGAAGAAACGCCCCTGCATTTCCAGAGTTGAGAAGCTGTCTGAGAGCAGTGTCTGTCTACACGAAATCAGTGTCCTAACTAAAGAAGCGATACATCCCCTTTAAAGGGAGAGTGCCGTGTCACATAGGTTTGTGCTCGCCCCAACAGGGGACAGCATAAAAGGGCGCGAGAGCTAGTGAGCGGCACAACCTCCTGCTGTGTTGGTTCGCCAGAGCGGCTGTGTCGCGCTGTATGTCCGTAAGTATGGAGTCATCATTTATGAGTAGCGGTATGGGGTGAGGGTTGGCGGGTGGGAGTGTTGGGGGGGTTTGGGGGGGAAAGTATTGGTTTGTGTTGGGTTGTGGGGGGAGTTTTGGGGGAGTTTGGTGTTGGGGGGGGGTTTGGGGGTGGGGGAGAAGGGGGTGGGTGTGAGGTTGGGTTTACCCCTGCAAATCTTATTCATGAGTAGGTGGTGAGCTCCAGCCCACCAAACAGGCTGAGGCTCCTGCCCACTGGACATGTTATATTCACATGTATTCTACCTATTCAAAGTAACAGGTTTGTCAGTTGAGGGTATGGGTGCATGGGGTCTAGCCTCCGATGTGGGCCGGGTGTTTTGAAAAAAGACTGTGCGCACTCGTGACAAGGACAGCTCAAGACTGATCTTCAGGCTGAAGAACGTGCAGTATTTGAGCATGGTAGAATACACGAAAAAACTGACAGCATCTTACAGAATAAGGGGGCACAGCACTGGAAACGCGGGGGAGATGGGGAGGGGGGGGGGGTTTGACACTACCTTGTTCTGTCCTAAGGCCAGACGGAGGGCAAAAACTATGTGACAGGTTCTCTTTAATGGCTGCTCAGGGCACACTGAGAAGTGTGGTCCTGGGTTCGCAGTGACTCGCATGAAGGTTAAGACACAAAAGAGTTTCTGGCTCAGCCTCCCTGGTGATCCATTGCGGCCCACTGCAGGCAAAACTCGTATGTGCTGGGGCACGAAATAGCTTCTTCTTTCAAGTGGTTAGCTTCTACAGGGTTGCTCCATTGGAGGTCATTTATATTGGACATAGAGATTTAGAAAACTGTCTAGCAGTAAGGAGCGTTTCTTTGGTTATATCTCCATAATCAAGCAATCAGAGTCTGCGCTTTTATTTCACATAGTATGACTCTGGAAAAATACAGAAAAGTGGTTGTTATGGGCAACAAAGACATTTTACTGCTCGGTGCGGTTATCATTATGTAAGAACCATTTGTTTAAAAATAAAAGCGCGTTCTAGTATCATAGAGATGTGAGAGGGTGAGGGAGTATCAGTAGATATGGAAGGGGGGGTGGTCAATTGTGAAGAGCTTAGTGGTTGTCAGGTAAGAGCCAGGCCAAGTAAAGGCCTCCAAGGTGCCCCCATGGAACAGGCATGAAATACAAAAAATTTCGAGAGAACGATAGTGTAATTCTAGTAAATATTAAGGGCGGAAGTTAGTGTACTAGAGTTCTGATTTATGTTAGGGAGGAATATGTGTAATATGAAAGTTGAACAGGAGGAGTACAGTGTAAAATATAATTAATATCAGAAGTAGCGGAAGATGTAGGTGGTTCTCTAATTTTTTTGGGGTACAATGTGCAGACAGAATTAATTTCCAGGGGTTTGGTAGGCATATTTTAATTATAGTCATGGGGTACCGTGTATATTTCAATTAAGTAAGCAGGTACAGTGTGTACTCTAATTTTATGGGGGTATGTGTGTCACAGTAATTTCAGGGAGTACAGTGGAGGAGTAACATAATTCATATTAAGGGGTATGGGAGTATCTAATTAAATTTAGCTAGGGAGGTGATGAGTAGGGCATAATATAAATTCATTTCTGGGTTATCTGTGTGTAATATTAGTCATTTCAAGAAGTAGCAGTGTGCAATTGATAATTACTCTAAATTACAGTCTGATATCCCCCAGCATCGCCCCGACTGGAGATCACTCCGGGAGAATGAGGAAAAATCAACCCCTTAGCTATCGCGATATTGCTATAGCAATAGGCATTGCCGGGCAGGGTGATTGACGGTTGCCATAGAAAACCAATACGAGCAGTCTGTTCTATATTGGTGTCTATTGTATGAGTGATCTGAAGATCACTGATAAAATTCCCATATGGGGGAAAAGTGAACACAAAATAAAATAAAAACAAGTACACCCGCCCTTTTCCCCTTTACAAACGCCAATCACCCTAAAAAAAAAATAAAATAAATAATGTACTCCATATTTGGTATTGTCGCGTGTGGAATGACCTACCCTATAAATGTGTCATGTTATTAACTCGCACGGTTGAACGCCGTAAATAAAAAAAAAAAAAACAATCACAGAACTCATCCCGTAGGACATAAAATTATTTAAAAAGCGATCAAAAACTCGATAAACACCAAAAGGTTAGCAATTAAAAGATCAGATCAACCGCAAAAAAGAGTCTTTACGAAGCCTGTATATCAGAATGTGGCGATGCATAAATATTGTTTTTCACAATAAAACACTCCTTTTTTTTTAAAGAGCTTCATCAAAAAAAACTATATAAATTGGGTTTTTGCCGTAATCATCTCAACCCACAAAAATAAAGGGAACTTGTCACGCATACTGCACGGTGAGCCCCTGTTAAAAATAAAAAACACTATTTGGATTTCAGTATTTTCTTCACCCTGCCTTCCAAAAAACAGATTTAAAAGCGATGAAAAAGGCTTGTCCAGCCAAAAATAATATCAATAAAAAACATCAAATCATCCCGCAAAAAACAAGCACATACACAGCTCCGTACACAGAAAAATAAAAAAAATGATGGCTCTCAGACTGTGATCGCCGATGCAAAAACGTGTTACCTTTTTGAATGAAAGTGCTTTTTATTGTGTAAAAGAGAGTAAAACGTAAAAATATACAAATTGGCATTGCTGTAATTGTATCGACCTGCTAAAAAAAGCTAGCATTCATTTTATACAAAAACGGGGCCGCGAAAAAAAAAAT
>JAODAL010079769.1:0-12466 GCA_025379985.1 Phyllomedusa bahiana | reverse complement strand
ATCCGTGGCTTTCCCCCTTTAAATGTTCATGGTAAAAAAAGGGATTAGATTTATTTAATTGGAGCTTACCTGATCCTTTCCCCAACAACATAAGATCATTGGCAATCCCTCCAACATTGATCAACTTTGATCTTATTTATAAATTCAGTGTTAGTATAGTAAAAATAAAAAAAAAATGTGCCAAAAGATCACAACCTTCCAAAAACCAAGGAACAATGGTTGCACATAAGACTTTCTCCAGACAGCAAGACACTTAACACATTCATTTGATAATAAACCTGGTCTATGGTGTATTAACAATTAATAACATGTTTCATTTTTTAAACACTTTTGCCAGGACGTTCTCAAAGGAGAAATTATGTATGCTTGTTTGGAAACTATTTTTTCTATCTTAAGTAAACTAGAACACAATGATAATATGAAGGAAAAAGAACTAGAGACCTATACAGTTAATTATTTTTCATAAAATATGTTTTTCCTCCTATGGGCACAATCTGTGCTTTGAAGTCATTAGAAACATAAAAATAAACCTTTAAAAATCAGTTTTTATTTCTTGTTTATAATGATAATATTTTATGTAATTAACCATACGTTGGCTTAATTAGCTTATAACTTCAGCTTGCCAGATTTATTAATAGAAAGCATAGCCTCAAGCATGCCTACAGTGGAATATGTTTGTACTTATTAAATATTTCCAAAATGAATTCAGATCATAACATCGGAAAAGTATCATGTGCTTCTTTCACTTCACAGAATACAATGTTATAGTTCTGAAATATGTAGTAATATACTATATATATAAATATAAAATATATAATATATATAATATAACACTATTCACAAAAAGTTAGGGATATTTGCCTTTCGGGTGAAATTTATGGAAAACGTAAACATTTTACGCTACAATGATATTTTATCCTGAGGCCATTTAAGTCATAGCATGCAATGTTGATTTCCTCATCTCAAACAATTTGATGAAACAAAAGTCAAGAACAGTAAAGGGTGTACACCCTCAAAACGTTTCAATGTCTCAATAACGTTTCATGTGGCCTTGAGCATCAATTACAGCTTGACAATGACATCACATTCAGTTATTAACTGCTGAGCCATGGTGTCTCACTCTTCTTCAAGGGCGACCCTCAGGTCATTGAGTTTCAGAACTGCAGTTACGAACTTCTACACGGTGACTCAACTGATCCCACAGGTTTTCTACGGGGTTCAGGTCTGAAGAAAGTGCAGGCCACTCCATTTGAGGTCCCTCCAGTCTCCAACAGCCGTTCCCTAATGATGCAACCTCGATGAGCTGGAGCATTGTCCACCATGAAGATGAGATTAGCCCTGTGTTGTTCATGCAGAGGCACAATGACTGGATTAATGATGTTATTCAAGTAGTAGAGGCCATCACTGTACCATTCACAAAGTGTAGGGCAGTTCTGTATTCACTAGACACATCTGCCCACACTGTAACACCCCCACCAAAGGCTCATCTGTGGCTGATGCATCGTGCTCTCTTTGTCGACTCCAGCATTGTTAGCGACCATTATTTCTGCTCAGGATGAATCAACTTTCATCACTGAACAGCACTGAGGACTACTGGTCCCTCTTCCAGAGTAGATGCACACTGGCCCATGCAAGATAAAGATGCCTGTGCCTGCTGGTGTGGTCAGGTATCCTGGCCAGTCATCTAGCATGCAGACCACGCTGATGTTAACTATTACAAATGGTCAGACATGACACTTGGTTGCCTCTCACCTCCCTTAAACATGCCTGGAGTTGTGTGGCATTTATCATCCAGTTCCGCAGGGCATTAGTTACAATAAAGCGGTCATCAGTGTGTGATGGAGTCAAATGACATCCACTTCTTTGCCTTTATGTGACTCTTCCAGTCTCACTGTATCTCTGTTGTAACCTGTTGATGAAACTCTATGACAATCAAAGCTCAGTGAACACTTCTGTCTAAGAGCCACCTGCTAGAAGCCTCACAATTAGAGATGGGCAAATTTCTCAAAAATTCGGTTTGGTCACTTCGCTGAATTTTCCGACAAAAATGACTTCGTCCCGAATTACTTCGGCACGAATTGCGTTAAAAAACGGCTATTTGCAGGCTGCACAGAGCCTGCAGGGTGCTGCCGAATGTTGTGCCATGCTTAAATATGCAGAGGGAGCTTGGTTTGGTCTTCATACTATGTTGTGTTTTAGTATGACACGCACATGACTGCCAACGCTCTTAGAATCGCTTCACTATAAAATTCCCTGGCACTTAAGAGGGCAAAACTGACCAAAAAACTCAAACGGGGAATGTAGCCTGATAAAGTCATGGCAGCGAAAGCTGGAAAAAAACAAGCTGAGAGCTCAGGTGACAACATCAGTGACAGAGTGTGGAGGTGACGGCGGCAGCCACAGCAGCAAGAGGTCAGACAGTGGCACACTGACATTCTGGAGGTGGCAAAAACAGGACTAGGCCACAGAGTGGCACAATGATACAGTGTGGAGGTCACAGCAGCAGCATGAGGTCAGGCAAGTGCACAATGACATTCCGGAGTTTGGGTAAAACAGGGAGTAGGCCACAGAGTGGCACAATGACAGAGAGTGGAGGTCACGGCGGCAGCAGCATGAGGTCAGGCAGGGGCACAATGACATTCTGGAGATGGCAAAACAGTAGTAGGCCACAGAAATGGCACAATGACACAGTGTGGAGTCACGACAGCAGCAGCAGCAGCAGAGGTCAGACAGTGGCAAAATGCAATCTAGAGTTGGAAAAATCAGCAGAAGGCCACAGAGAGGCACAATGAAAAAGTGAGGAGGTCACGACAGCACAGCAATGAGGTTCAGGCAGTGGCAAAAATGACTTTCTGGGTGCAAAACAGTAGTAGGCCACAGAGTGGCACAATGACACAGTTGTGGAAGGTCACGACAGCAGCAGCAGCAGAGGTCAGACAGTGGCCACTACATTCTGGAGGTGGCAAAACAAGTAAGTAGGCCACAGAGTGGCACAATGACACAGTGTGGAGGTCACAACAGCAGCAGCAGCATGAGTCAGGCAGTGGCACTATTACATTCTGGAGTGGCAAAACAGTAGTAGGCCACAGAGTGGCAAAAATGTCACAGTGTGGAGATAAACACAGCAGCAGCATGAGGTCAGGCAGTGGCACAATGACATTCGGGAGGAGGCAAAAACTGGAGAAGGCCACAGAGTGGCACAATGACACAGAGTGGAGGGCAATGCAGCAGCCACAGCAGCAGCATGAGGTCAGACAGTGGCACAATGACATTCTGGAGGTGACAAAGCAGTAGTAGCCAACAGAGGGGCACAATCACACAGTGTGGAGGTCACGACAGCAGCAGCAGCAGCATGAGGTCAGAAGTGCACAATGACTTTCTGGAGGTGGCAAAAACAGGATAGGCCACAAAGGCACAATGACACAGGGGGTGGAGGTGACGGCAGGAGCAACAGCATGAGGTCAGAGAGTGGCACAATGACACAGTGTGTAGGTGACCGCAGCAGCAACAACAGGAGCAGCAGCATGAGGTCAGAGAGTGGCACAATGACACAGTGTGTAGGTGACCGCAGCAGCAACAACAGCAGCACCAGCATGAGGTCAGAGAATGGCACAATGACACAGTGTGGATGCCCAGGGCACCAGCAAAAGCAGCAGCAGAAGCAAGGTCATAGGTGCACAATGACAGAGTGTGGAGGTGGGTGGCAATACCAGTCCCTGGAAAAAGATGGTTGGTGGCAGATGGAAAACTGGCAGCAGATGTGTGGCATCGGGCGGTGGCGTATCAGAATAGTGGCTGAGGCAGTAATTAAAACCCAGACTCATTTCTCACGTTTGGGTGAGGCGTCATGGCTGTTTGTAGTTGACGCCTAAGACATTGGTGTGTGGAAATCCTGGCCGATCCACGCCTGATTCACCCTTGACAAAGGTCAGTCGTTCCACTTTTCCGGGGGACAAGGGGGTTTTCTTCTTGGGGTAACGATGGCCCTCGCCGCACTGAACACCCGCTTTGATGCCACACTAAATGGCCGGGCAGGACAGCTTTTTCCACTGCAAAATCGGCAAGTTTTTGGCCACACATCCAGTTTGGCTGCCCAGTAGTCCAGCGGATCTTCTAACTGGGATGGCGAGTGGGTGTCCAAGTAGGCCACCACCTGTTGGTTCAGGGACTGCATCCAGGTCCTGCTTCTGCTGCTGGCGACTACCCTCCTCACTAGGCGGGTGATGGAAGCTGCTCATCATGACTCCAACTTAGGTTTGCTGCTGATGGAGCTGGTACTGGGTCCTATCCCCTCACCTTCCCCCAGCAGCCGTTGGGCAAATAGTACTGAGCGCTGAGGAACCCCCCCAGTCAGACCTGTCAGAGGAGGGCGATGCCGCACATAGGCAGCGGCCAACTGACTACGGAGGATTTCCCTATAGTATTTGAGTTTGTCCTCCCTCTCAATAGCTGGGACAAAGGCTCCCATTTGGACCGGTAGCGAGGGTCCAATAGGGTGGAGAGCCAAAGTCTTTCCCTCGCCGGATTGCTGACAAATTCGGCTGTCACTAGCCAGGCAAATCAGCATGCTGCGGTCATCAGTGTGTGATGGAGTTAAATGATATCCACTTCTTTGCCTTTATGTGACTCTTCCAGTCTCACTGTATCTCTGTTTGTAACCTGTTGATGGATGAAACTCTATGACAATCAAAGCTCAGTGAACACTTCTGTCTAAGAGCCACCTGCTAGAAGCCTCACAATTAGAGATGGGCAAATTTCTCAAAAATTCGGTTTGGTCACTTCGCTGAATTTTCCGACAAAAATGACTTCGTCCCGAATTATTTCGGCACGAATCGCGTTAAAAAACGGCTATTTCCGGGCTGCACGAGCCTGCAGGGTGCTGCCGAATTTTTGTGCCATGCTTAAATATGCAGAGGGAGTTTGGGTTTTGGTCTTCATACAATGTTGTGTTTTAGTATGACACGCACATGACTCCCACCGCTCTTAGAATCGCTTCACTATAAAATTCCCTGGGAAACTTAAAAGGGGAAAAACTGACCAAAAAACTCAAGCGGGAATGAAAGCCTGAAAAAGCATGGCGCAAAAGCGGGAAAAAAAAAAGCTGGGGAGCTAAAGGGGGAAAAAACATCAGTGACAGGTGTGGGAGGGTGAGGGGCGGCAGCCACAGCAGAAAAGGGGTTTCGGGACAGGGGCACATTTGACATTCGGGAGGTGGCAAAAACGGGGGACTAGTCCCCCCAGAGGGGGCACAATGCACAGTGCGGAGGTACGGCAGCACCACAGCAGCAAAATGGGGTCAGGCAGTGGCAAAAATTGCCATTCGGGGGTTGGGGCTAAAACAGGGAAGGCCACAGAGGGGCAAAATTGACAGGGGAGTGGGGGGTCACGGCGGCAGCACTTTGGGGCCCGGCCCGGGGGCCCAAGGCCCATTCTGGAGATGGCAAAACGTAGTAGGCCCAGAGGGGCCCAAAAATGACCCCAGTGGGGAGGTCACGACAGCAGCAGCATGAGGTAAAGGCAGGGGCCAAAAATGGCATTCGGGAAAGGGGGCAAAACAGTAGTGGGCCCACAAGTGGCACAAATACACAGTGGGGGAAGGTACGACAGCACCCACACAAGAGCAGCCCAGTTGGAACTTTTGACATTCTGGGGGGTTTGGCAAAACAGTAGAAGGCCACAGAGTGGCACAATGCCCACAGTGGGGAGGTCACAACAGCAGCAGCAGAATGGGGGCCCAGACAGGGCACAATGACTTTTGGAGGGGGCAAAAACCAGTAGTGGGCCCCAAAAGGGGGCACAATGACGTGTGGAGGGTCAGGGACAGCAGCAGCATGAGGTTGGGCCCAGTGGCAAAATGACGTTCTGGAGGGGGAAAAACATGTGGGCCCCCACAGAGTGGCACAATGCACAGGGGTGGAGGTCACGAAAAAAGGGCCCAGCAGAGCAAGGGGTTTGGCAGTGGACAATGCATTTTTGGATGGGGGCCCAAAACATTTGTAGGCCAAGAGTGGACAATAAACACGTTTGGGGGTCACGCACCCAGCAGCACAAAGGTCAGACAGGGGCAAAAAAGGGCTTTTCTGGAGGTGGCAAAACAGCAGAAGGCCACAGATTTGGCACAAAAAACCAGTTTGGGGGTCACACACCCAGCAGCAGCATGAGGGTCGACAGTGGCACAATGCCCTTTGGGAGGGACAAAAAAATTAGTAGGCCACAGAGTGGCACAATCCACAGTTTTGGAGGTCCGCCACCCGCAGCACATGAGGTAAGACAGTGGCCAATGACATTCGGGTTTGGGGGAAAAAAAAAACAGGAGTGGCCACTAGTGGCAAAAATGACAAGAGTAAGGTGCCCGGCAGGGCAACAGTTGGGGTCAGAGAGTGGCACAAGGGAAACAGTGTGTAGGGGGACCGCGCGAAACCAACAGCAGCAGCACAGCAGGGAGGTCAGGAGTGGACAATGACGCAATTGTGTAGGGGCCCGCACAGAAAACAACGCAGCAGCGGGCATAAAGGCAGAGGGGCACAAGGGACACAGTGTGTAGGTACCGCACCCAGCAACAACAGCACAGCAGCAAAGGTCAGAGGGGGCACAATGACAGAGGGGTGGAGGTGGGTGGAAATCCACCCCTGGTTAAAAAAGGGTTTGGGGCAGAGGGAAAACAGCAGCAGATGTGGGGGAAATCAGGCGGGTTTGGCGGTTTCAGAAAAAGGGCTGGGGCGGGAAATTTTAAACCCCAGACCTTTTTCTCACATTTTGGGTGGGGGCGTCATGGCTGATGTAGTCTGACGCCTAAGGCAGGGGGTGTGTTGGAAATCCGGGCCCGATCCACGCCTGTTTCATCTTGACAAAGGTCAACTTCCCTTTTTCCTTTTGGAAAAGCGGGTTCCCTTGGGGAAAGCGATGGCCCCCGCCGCATAAAACCCCTTTGTTTGATGCACACATTTGGCCGGGAAGGAAAAGCTTATCCCCCTGAAGTGGGCCCACCCTTTTGGTTTTCAGGGTCTGCTCCGGGTTCCTGCTGTGCTGTGTTTGGCGACTGCCCTCCTCACTAGGGGGTTTTGGAAGGAGCTGTAATCAGTGATCCAGACCGGTAGAAAGGGGCCCAAAAAGGGTGGAAAAGCCGAAGTCCTCCCTCTCCCGGGATGTGATTTTTGGCTGTAAATAGCCGGGCAAATCAGCAGGGGCTGCGGGCCACCCGGGGGGCCCAAACAAAGTACTCCGAGGGGCTCCCTCCCCTCCATCCCCCACTGTATACTGCCAGGGTGGCTTCCCGGGTCTCTGCCTTGTTTTTCCTCATCTCCTTCTACCTCCAAAAAGCTGCCCTCAACTCCTCTCTTGTACCTGGGTAAAAAATCCACTCTTTTTTCACCAGACAATGTTTAGGGCCCCAAATTTGTCCTCCCTCCTCCCCTCCCCCCAATTTAGTCCCCAAAACCGGAAATCATATGTCCGCGAATGTAGTCGCCACGTTCCAGTCCCCCCCCCCTTAAGTTTTTTAAGAAACTGTTCCGGGCAGGGAAGCAGGGGAAATAAAGTTTTTCATCCCCGTAGCCCGGGGCAAATGAAAAATTTAAAGGGGGCCTCCTCAAAGGGCCCTAAACAAACGGCGGGTGTCACCCCATGAGTTTCCAAATGGCTACATCAAATTTTCACGGGGAAAACCCCTTTGCCCCGCCTGGTTCACCCCCCCCAAAAAAAAAATTTTCTTTAAATGGCCTTTCTCTTTTCATCCCGTCAGTCCAACATGTGCGGGGGAAAATTTCCCAAAAGGGTGGAAAACAAATCAGGTTTTTTGGGGGAAAACCGTTTTTTGTCGCTGCAACTCGAGGAGGGTGTTCCGGGTTTTTGTGGGAAAGGGTTTGAATTTGGCATGCCCAGTTTCCTGGCCATTTTCAGAATCTTCTGATGATCGGTGGAAAAATTCGGGAAAACCTTTTCAAAAACCAATTGAACACATCCCGCCATACGGGGCACTTGGTCCATCCCCCTTGGTGCAGCGCGGACCCCATGTTCCCCCCTTTGGGTTCGATACCAGGGTTTCCCTTTTTTACATTGGCGCGGGAGAAACCCCAACACATCGTTTTCTTGCTGCATGCCCGCGGACCCAAGTTTCCTCCCCTGTGTGCTTCTTTCGCCAAAGGCAACCCAGGGGTTAGAACTCGTGCACCGCTGTGCCCTACAAAGGGGTTTTATGGAGCAGTACTTGTTAAAGGCTGGGATGGGGGTTGGTGGTGGGGAGGAGGAGGCGGACATTGGCGCAGGAGCCCCATTTTTGACAACGTGGAGGGAAACCCGGCGTCTCCCCGGCCAATTTGGTGTGCATGGGCTGGAAAACACATTCACCCAGTGGGCCGTAAAAAGACATGTATGGGCCCCGACCGTAAAATTACAGCTCCCGGGCGTTCCCCGCTGCCATGCACCCTTTGGAAAAAAAACCGATAAGCTCAAGGGGCTGGCCCCCCCTTCGTTCTACTATTTATGAATTCTGGTACTGCCTTTTTTGGGAAATTAAAAATTTTGGCTTGGGGGAACCCCTCCATCACGGCTCGGCCAAGCCATTAGTTTCTGAACGGGGCAGGTCCCCCATTTGGAAAGGGGAAAGGACCCGCATTTCCAAAAAACTTGGAGAGGAAACACGGTGAGCTTTTTGCACTTTAGGTTTGGGTTGGGGCGCATATATTTTTTCCCCCTTTGCAATGCCTCGCGGGCGACTGTGGCGCCAGGAAAAGCGAGGAGGGAGGAAAATCTGGGCCCCGGGGGATGATGTCAAAGAGGAAAAAGCTCCCCTTTTGCCAAGGGGGGGGGGGCCTTGCTGGGTGCAATGGCATGCGTACCAAATGGGCCCCTGCTGCTGTTGCTGTGGTGGCAGGATGGACCCCCACATTGAGGCCCCGATTCTTTCCCCCATGGGGACCTGCTTTTGTTTACGCGGGGCCCTTCCACAACGCTAGCCCCTGGGCCCCGCTTCCCCTTTCTGCCCACCCAAATTTTACATATACCCATATTCCGCCCCTTGGTGTCCCTTTGCAAGAACTGCCACACCGCCAAGTAGCTGATTTTACCCCCAACGCCCGCCTGAGTGAAAAACTGGGTTTCCGCTGCCTCGCTGAGCCCCTGTGCCCCTACTTTCTTGGGCCCCAAGCGGGTTTTTTAACCCCCCTGGCCGCTTGGCTTTCCCCACCTCACACTGCTGTATCCTGCTGTTTACGGGCCCCACGGGCCCATTTTCTGGCTGCGCCGCTGCCTGACGCGCAAGCGACGCCCCTTCTCCTGAAAGATGTTTTAAGCCCCTTTCCTCACCCGGCTCCCAAGTGCGGTCGGCCCACAACATCATCTTAAATTTTTGTTTCTCATCATGCTGTCCCCCATCACCGGCTTGGTATAGAGGCTGACCCCCTCAAAAACAAAACCTCCCCCCTGCCCCTTCCCCATCTTACTTTTTCCGGGCCCACTGCAAGAAAACAGGGGTTTTTGGCCCCACTTTTCGCTGGGCCCAAAAAGTCCTGACTTTCCCTCCTCAAATTGGGTTTATCCCCCTATTTTAGTGGCGGAGCCCCCGACCACATAGTTATCTCTGGGTGAGGGAACCGGATGGGACGAGGCGGGGTTTAACCAGTGGGGCCCCCTGACCCCCTCCCGGGGGCCTTTCCAACTAAGGGTTTGTTCCCGGGCGTTTTCCCCCCGATTCTTGGCTGGGGTTTTTCAATGCATCTGGGAGGAAAATAGATGAAACCCTTTTAACCCAATTTAAAAACCTTGGGGTTTCTTGGAAAAAACACACCCCCCCCGGGCCCCTAGATTTACAGCGGCAATTTTGGCCTCACCGATGGGCCCCTGCTGCGACGTCCCCTTGCTCTGTTTCAAAACCCGGGCCGGAATGTTTTTGCCTTGCCAATCCAGGTGAAAAGCCTGCCACTCTCCCGTCTGGGCTTAAATGCTTTTTTTCCCAAAATGGGACAGCACTGTTTTTATGAAAGATATCTGTTTTTTTATAAAAAAACACACCCTGTTTTGACTCCAAATTTTTCCCCCTAAGAAGCTTGGGAACCCTTGGGTAAAATTGCGCTCCACAAAAAAAATTTTACTTTTTGCCCTTTTTAAAAATTTTTGTGATTTTACTGAAAAATAAAAAACAAAAAAACAAAGGTTTTAAATTTTAAACCCTTTAGACTTTAATTATGCCCCACAGAATTTCCCTTTTGTGGCGGGGAAAAACAAAGTTTCTTTTTCTGAGTACAACTGCAGAAAAAAAAACTTAGTTAACCCTTTTAAAAGTTAAAATTTCGCAAAAAAAATTGAGAAACCAAAAAAATACCCAAACTTTGTACCCTGTTTCAATGGCGGGTTTTTTTTTCGCTACCAACCCAAAAAAAAAATTGTAATTTTAAACCCCTTTGCTTGGAAAATTTTGCTACAGGAAAATGGGATTTTTTGGCCTGAAATAAAAGTTTTTTTTTAGTCCCCCCAGCACAGAACAACGCTTTAAATTTAACCCCCGGGTGTTTAAAATTTTGCAAAAGAATTTTAGCAACCAAAAAACAAAGGGGTTTTGTAGGTTTTTTCAATGGCGTGTTTTTTTATGCTAAAAAAAAAAAGGAAAAAAAATTTTAAAATTTAACCCTTGTTTTGGGAAATTTTGCCAGGAAAAAAAAGTATTTTTTTTGGGGGTGAAAAAAAAACATTTTCCTTTTTGTCACCCAGCAAACAGAAAAAACGCTTAAATTAAAACCCCCGGATTTAAAATTCGCAAAAGAATTTAGCAGCCAAAAAATACGAGCTTGTAGCGGTTTTCAATGGTTTTGTTTTTTTTACGCTACACAACAAGAGAAAAAATTGTAATTTAAACCCTTTGCTTTTTGAAAATTTTGACTGGGAAAAATGTATTTTTTGGCGGTGAAAAAATTTTTCTTTTAGTCCCACAGCAGCAAAAACCTTAAAAAAACCCCTGGATGAAATTGCGCAAAAGTTTGAGCCCCAAAAATGAAGTGGATTTTTATTGTAAAAATGCTGTTTTTTTAAAATTAATACAACGGGAACGGGCTTAGATCACCGGGGAATTCAATGTGTGTGGCAGAACATTAAAAAATAACATCACCGGCCACTTTTTGGGTACACCTGTCCAACTGCTCTTTAACCTTAATTTCTAATCAGCCAACCCATGGGGGAAAAACTCAGTGCTTTGGGATGTAGACATGGTAAGAAAAACCCCTCAGTTAAAACCCGAGCATCAGTAGGGGGAAAAAAGGGTTTTTGAGTCCCCTTTGAATGGCAGGGTTGTTGGCCCCCGAAGGGTGGTCGGTATTTGAAATGTGACTCCGGGGATTTTCATGCACAACCATCTCAGTTTACGAGAATGGTCCGAAAAAAAAAAAAAAATCCAGTGAGCGGCAGTCCGTGGGCGGGGGAAGCCCTTTTGATGCCCGAGGGCAAAGGAGAAAGGCAGACTGGTTTGAGCGATAGAAAAAGGAACAGTGACTCAATAGCCACCCGTTACAACCCAAGGTAGGGAGAAAAGCTCTCTGAACGCCAGTACGGGAACTTTTAGGAGTGGGGTACAGCAGCAAAGACCACACCGGTGCACTCCCTTTTACTAAGAACAGGAAAAATGAGGCTCCAATTTGCCCCCAACTCATCGAAATTGGACAGTAGAGATTGGAAAAACGTTGCCTGGGCTGTGAGTCTCGATTTCGCTGCGAAAATTCGGGGGGTGGGGGGGAATTTGGCGTAAAAAAAATGAAGCATGGATCCATCCTGCCCCTTTATCACGGTTCAGGTGGTGGTGGTGGTGTCTGGTGGGGGGGAATATTTTTTTGGGACCTTTTGGGGGCCCTTTGGACCAATAAGCATCGTTGCAACACCTTTTTGAATCATCCACAAAAAATTGAGGGGTTTTGATGGCAAAAAGGGGGCCAAACCCGTTTCTAGCATGGTGTACCCAATAAAGGGCCCGGGGAGTGAATGCATTCATGGACACACACTGGACTTCAGATCCATACCCCACAAAAACAGAAAAAAAAACGTTAAAAAGAAACAGTTTTGAACAACTGAGACCCCCCCAAAAATCGCTGTATAAAAATGAGTTCTTTTATCAGAAACAAAACAGCCGCGGCAGCACCCTTCCCGTCAGTACGTGAGGGGATGAGCTCCCCCGGTCGCGCCCCGGGCTTAATAGTGCGGGAGTCACAGAATCCGCCGGGCCCCGATTTGGGTTATCTCTGCATATGTCTGTAGGCTATGCCCTTCTTCCTCCCCCGAGTCTTTGCCCCCTGTAACGCCCGGCTCCAGCCTTTTATCAATCAAAGAAAACTTTGTTCAGCGAAGTACCCCCAAAATTCGACTTTGTTTCGAAAACCAAGTTTTTTCCCGAATTCTAAACGAATTCCACTTCATTAGAAACGATTACCCCCCTTAAATGTGAGGAGGTTCTGTTGGTCAATTTTAAGGTGTAGTCTTGGTCTCATGA
>JAODAL010079768.1:0-12466 GCA_025379985.1 Phyllomedusa bahiana | reverse complement strand
AGAAATTGGAAATAGTGACATGGGTTTACCCTAGGGGACAAAAACTACGCGGCTCCCCAAAGCCGAGCGCTTAATGGGAGGTGTCTGTCAGATAGCCAGACTAAACGGAAATTAAATGGGAAACAAAAACACAAAAATTGCACAAAAACCTTTTATTTAAATGAACACTCCCCGACATCAGCCATCTTTCACCATTACATTAAAGAAATCAATCCAACATTGGTCCAACATAATCCAATGAGTCCGACATAGTCCAAAGGGTAAGCCTTGAATATAACAATATGATTCTGGGGAGTGCAGGCACAGCCGCAGCACAATCTCCAGGGGGATGGTCCTATGCCCCCAAGGAGATTGTAAATTGTGCTCTGTACTCCTTTCTCTCACCTCTGCGCACCATTGTGTTATGCATCCTAGTGCCAACACAAAATACAACCCCCATCACCCCATAACTTCCCCACCTAATACCCCATAGTCCTCTCACCTCCACCTGTCACCCCATAACCTCCCCACCTAACACCCCATGTCGAGTTTGTACACAGCTGGCTACAGGTAGGGAAGTGCTGAAAAAATAAAATTCTAAGATGTTTGTCTGGTAAATTTTACAGGGACGAGTCGTGGTCGGAAGAAGTCATCATGGCGGTGTTGACAGGATGGAGAAGAAAAGGGAAAGTTAACAATTCCAGTCACAGGAGACGTCTCCGGCGAGTCCCTAGATGTAACTGCACTGTAGTTACTTTAACGTCTGCAGAGCCTGTGTACACTGTTACCTACCACTATAGAGTCACTGTATGGTGGTTATATTGGTTGTAGTGCAATGGTTTAGGTTCAGGCACAGTTTGGCGGTATCTCCCAGCTCTCCTGGATTCTGAATAGCTTATCCAACAGTCCAGGAAAACTGGGTGACGCCAAAACCCTATGACAACACATATTGTCCATGCTCTCCCATGTCAGCTGTGTTATAGGGAGTGAATCTTAATCCCTATCCTGGTATCATGTGGACACTGATTTGGTTGTTTAGTTTTTCTGGCAATCACAGAAAAATGGGACATAATTTACTTAAAAACACAAACACTGTCATGGCCAAATTTACAGCTCAATGGCTAGAAATTAACTATTCCCAGTGAGAGGCGATAGAAGCCCCAGTGCTACATAGGAGAAATTTAAGGGTAAGTTCACACGGCTTATTTTAAGGGGCATTGTGCTTTATATGTGGCGAAATGAGCGCCGCAATTACGGTAATTCATAGTTCTCATAGAAAGATATGAATTACGCCTCGTCTCCCCGTGTGTACAATACGATCATATCGTACGCTCGGGGAGAGAAGTGATATGTCAATTGTACGCGCGTGTATACGTGCCGCTGACAATGCATGTGAATGGAGCCGCCCCCCGGGCTTTGGAAGTACGTGCTGATGAGCGCGTGCTTCCAAAACACCCCGTGTATTGGGGCGCATACTGTACGCGCCGCAATACACTGTGTGAACATACCCTAAGGGGTGCAGCTCACACACCCATCCACTAAGGGGTTGTTCACACGGCGTTTATGGATAGGATTTTGGGTCCGTTTTGGATCCGACAGACAGATCCAAGCACGTATCTAAAAACGTATGTTCACAAGGACCCAACACGCCGTGTGACCACACCCTAAGGGGGCAAATGCCCAGTAAAACACTGCACATTGGATAAGAACCAGTTCACACCAGTATGCAGCAAAGCCACAAAACCATATAGGGGAGATTGCACAAATGCAAAAATACTGATAAACAACCACTCGCACACCCACTATCCATGAAGGACCTCACTTGTACCATGTAGATCATTTGCTAGATTTCAGCTTTTTCAGGCCACGCTGAGAGTTGTAGTTTCTCTCCACCTGTCTCAGATCATGTGATGTGTAAATGTGAGGAGTAAATGTGGAAGATCATTAGATTTTTATGTTCTCTTTGTTTCAGTAAAATGCATAAAAAAAACACAAAACTTCAATAAAATTTTCATGTCAATGACTTTTTTTTTTTTTTTGCTTTATCATCAAGCTCAAGACATTTGTAGGATTATCAGCAACATAAGAGCCACCTGCAAGTACATGGAGCCACAAATAACCAATATGACAGTAAGCAAGATGCAAGAACCAGGAAGATGACAGCCCTCGTCTTATGTACGCAGTAGGTTATATGGTGCTGGGCTGTGAACTATATGGAGGCAAATCAGGATCTTGTGCCGACTATATGGGGGCAGACATGTCATAGGACAAGGGGCGCTCACCTCAGTCCCGTATCTTTTGTTAGGGCTGTGTAGTTCCTCTCTAGGTTCCCCCAAAACCTAACAATCAGCTCTAGGGTGCTTTCACACGGTGCGTTTTTGGTGCGTTTTTTGATGCGTTTTTTGTGCAGAAATGTATAGTGTTAATTGTTGTGCATTTCTGCACAAAAAACGCATCAAAAAACGCACCAAAAACGCACCGTGTGAACTTACCCTTAGGCTTGGTTCACATTTGTATTGAAGGTTCCGTTCGGAACTTGCTCCGGACACAAAAGGATCCATTTCACAACACACCCCAACGCCGCCTGATGGACCCTATTGATTACAACAGTTCTGTTGGGTTCCCGCTGTAGTGTCTGTTGTTTAGACAGGAAAAAATAGCGTAACTTGCTGCGCCATTTTTTCCATCATTCTCGAAGGAACATGCAACGCCGATGTGAACTGAACCTTGGCAGACTAGTCCTGAGGGAGAGTGATAAGGACCAGTTCCTCCTGTTTTGGGATTAGGGGGTTGCAATAGTTCCCTGTTTCCCTGAAAATAAGACATTTTCCGAAAATAAGACCTAGTGCATTGTTTTTGTTGCAAATCTGAGTTTGGCTGCTTCTGCTGGTGTTTGTGATGAAATCTCTACAGTATATTAATACAGGTTGATTTTTTGTTCAACAATAAATGTGAATTCTTGTTCATGGAAAAATAAGACATCCCCTAAAAATAAGTCTTAGCTCATCTTTAGGCGCAAAAATAAATATAAGACACTGTCTTATTTTCGGGGAAACAGGGTAACACTAGTAAGCCCCATTATGATTTCTGCTCTGAAGTACATTGTCCTCTATGAACCCCCCCTGTGGCCATTTGATAAGTTATCATCCCGTAATGTCCCTCGTACCTGTACAGGGAGGAAATCAGATGGTTTAGTCATAATGCAAGTCTGGAAAAGATGAAACTTTGTAGAGCAATGCACATAGATGCCCGTGGTCTATAGGAGACCTCAATGTCCACCCCCGGGGAACTGAATGGGAACAAGTCTCTCCTGTGCAGCTGGCAATGCTGGCCGTTGAGTCTGGATGTAGAGTTGTCCATCGCTGCCCAAGGAGCACAGGACGTCTTCAGGATTCACGTCCTCCGGGAGCTCGATTTCTCTCCTGAAGTCCCGGACTTCGTGGTGGCAGCCTCCATTCTCGGTCTCCGTCTTCTTGTCGCGCTTTCCCGTCACAGTCAATCTCTTTCCTTCGGTTTTCACCGTCAGCTCTTCCGGAGAGAACGGGCTCACGTCCAAGGTCAGCTCAAACTTCTCCGCTCTTGGTTTGGCCAATGCCGGCGCATTGTTCACAGCGGCGACTGAATATCGGTTCCAGGTGGGACGCCTTCTGAGGTCCACGTCTGCTGGTGGCAACAACTGGGGAACCTGGGGAATGTGCTGCATCCTCCTCTCCAGCTCAGTCCTCATGTTCATCATGTCTTCATCCAGCTGTCTGGCCAGGAGGTCAACGTCTGGTTCTGGGGACAGCGTAGGATTCCTGTAGGGGCTGTAGGAGTATCGGACTTGCCTGTAAGGATACATCTTATTGGCTTCAGCTGCTGGTGGGGTGCTCTGGTGTGTGCTCTCCGGCTCCTCAGTGCTGTAGGACGTCCCGGCTCCTGCATCTTTTATATACGCTCATCTGAGTCTTAATTAATAAGTGTCAGGAGATGCGATGACAGGTTCTTCATGAATAATTTAAGATGTATAGTTAGGTCATTCCCCAAATTACATAGAGCGGGTTGTGACCTAATCAGTCGAGGGGAGTGTGTTCTCAAGAACATTGTGGTACTGCCTGGGAGAAGTTATTCTTGGTTAATAGAAGATCTTACATGTTCTTCCATGGGTGCCAGGGGGGAGGAGGGCGCTGCTTCTGGAGATGCTCCTTACCACAACTACCATTCTTAGGACAATAGGGTCCAACATCTGTTTGCTCTTAGGTTGGCCATACTCGACTTGTTCAGCCGATAGCTATCTCTCCTAACCCCAGCACATCAGGGCCATCTTTTCCATTGGGCACACTAGGCACTTGCCCGGGGGCCCCACAAGAATAGGGGCCCCAAGTGGCAGGGCTGCCATCAGTCATCTATTAACTCTTTTAGGGCCCCATACAGCAAAATCAAACCCATTACTAGTTCCTATTTTTTAACATATCAGTGGGCCCCTTTTTGATTAGGGCCCCTGACTGCCTGTACTGCCCTATTGGCACCGCTGCCAAGTGGTGTATGTATTTCCCAGGAATACAAGAAACATACCCTGGATCTCTTGGTTGGCTTTGCTTATTTAACTGTTTGTGTGTTTTTAGGACGTGCAAACAGTTAAAAACCATGGTGGAGAAGGGAGCCAAAGGCTCCCTGCCGAATAGTCTTGTGGGCTGCAGGCTGCCGGTGTCCAGACATAAGTGGCGTGATAATATGGGTGTGGTGCGGTGGGGGGCTCGAGGCATGACCAAGTGTGATGTGTGTGATATATGTGGGCAGAGCCCTCTGCAGAGCTATAATTCTATTAAGATGGCTCTGTAGCTCATACACATGCATGCTCTGCTCGGCTGGGAATGCATATGTTCAGAATAGGGAGAGATGAATGTGCTGCTGTGAGGCAATGGTGGTATCTTATCCACCTTAAGCGAGGTTCTGGCTTGCTAAAACCCGCGGGGAACTGCGCTAGGACTCTGCTGTGCCACTTATTGGATGTAGCGTTCCTCAGATCACATCCCACTCACTAAGCCTTGCAATGTAAATGGGATGAATGACAACCAGATATCCATCTGCAAGCAGCTGTTTTGGGGGTGTTTGCCCCTCATCAGTGCAGAATAGAGTACTGGCTGGCTAGGGGAGAGACTCTAGAGGTAGCTTGAAAGGGGTAACGTTCCTCACTGGGTTATGTTCACACTGAGTATTTTAGCTCGTATTTGAATGGAAAAAGTGCCAAAATGTGTATAAGCACAGCACTCATTGAGTGCAGTGTAAAATTATCTCAGCCATGCAGGTGACGGTGACCGGGGTATGAGCTGAGGAAGTCGGCTTGTAAGCTTATGAAACGCGTTGTCTTGTATTCTTTTCTTTTTATTGGAATAAATAACGACACTTTTATACTGGTGAAAGCCCAGTTTCTGCTTTTATTCAGAGTTCTTTTGATTCACTAGCGCTAAACCTTTCTTGTGAGCAGCTTGATCTGCTATCCTGCTTGTATTCGTTTAACTGGATCCCTCGGTGCAAGGATTTCCTCGTGATTGGAGAAAGGAGCGGCAGCTTGTGTCTGAACCTACGGATTCTGGAGCGTGGATATGAGTTGTACCATCTTAGTACAACGTAGAACAAAGAAAAATAAAACATAGAGGTGGCGCTCTGTGTGAAGTACAGAACAATTCTCTCTGAAGAAGCGCTGGTTTACAGCGCGAAACGCGTTACTTTTAGTGTTGAAGTGAAAAGGTTTAACGCCCCTTGTTCACTAAAACATTTTCCCAGAATAAACAACCTTAATCTTAATATCCTCGTGCTTCGAGAGAAGGTTCTTTGTTCTAGAACTGGGCACCAGGTTCGCTTTTTTCCTGCATTCATCCATCTTAGTACAACTCCCACAGCTGAGCAGTACCAGTATTGATTCCTTTTTCGGGTCCTGGTGCTTTACTACACAGGAGTGCGCCTCTGTTCTATTTTCTTGTTTGTGCTACAGTACAACGTCAATTCTTTGCGGAGCTTACGCGGCGTGAAATGCGTAGGTGTAGGGAATTTGCCTGCATCGTTTTTGCATTGAAATTACGCGCTCGCAAGTGCGTAATTTCAACAGCGCTACGGACGCATTTATAGTGTGCAAAGGTACGCGCCGGCAATGCGCCGTCTGAACGTGGCCTTAGTGAGAGGCAACATGAAGGTGTGTGAAGACTTATACAGCACTATTCATTCCACTGAAATCTAAATATATTCTAAAAGGCTCCTGGGAAATGAGGTAGGAGTTTCTACCTCCTCCTATGGAATGTAACCTTCCTCAACCCCCAAAAATTTAATAATAAAAAAATTTAAAAATTAAAAAATAATCTGTCTCACTAAGCTTCGTCTCGGGGTGCTTGCCCCTCATCAGTGCAGCGCTTATGGCTCCTGATTTCCTCTCCGACCCCCGTGCTTTACACTGCAGCTCTGCTCTTTCACACTATCTGTATAAACACAAACTGGAGACGTATTTTTCATTGTCGGAGTAAATGCTCTTAGCGTTGAGGGTTAGACTCCGGCTCTGCTGGGAGTATTACTTCTACACTCCTGAATGTTGATTCTTCGGGAGTAATTAGTGCTGTGGGTGTAACGCTCTGTCCTCTCTGCCCCGGAGGGGCTAAATTTTGATGAAGTGAAATGGGGAACGGGTGAAGTCATCGTATTGTCTGTCATCACGGTCTGTGGGAATCCATCATCTCAGGGGCTTGAACGCCTGCGGAGGTCGCAGCTAAGGCTGAAACTGATGATAAGTATGAGGGACAGCAGATCCCAGGTCTTTCTTGAGCTCTGTTTGCTCTTCAGTGGGTTACATTCTGCTGCTCTCTGTTATCAGCCACTTCAGGATGGGGAGAGGCCATAACCCAGCTTAACCCTTATCCCACTAAGCAGTGAGAAGCTCGGCCATCGAAACAGAGATGTGTCCCCCTAACAGCACAGCTTAGAGGGTCTATTTTTAGGAGGAAAACAAAGGGGGGGCGGGAGGGTACAACTATTGATAGGAAACAACCACAGTACTCCATAATAGTGACCGCCAGAGCACCCCATAATTTTTTCGGGAACACAGAACCCCTAATAAAAACGCTTAGCATCCTAAGTAGTGACGGGTTTGTAAAACCCATAATTTACATTATCCCATACTAGTGGTAGACATAGTACCCCTAAAAATAAAGCTATCATTTTTCCCTTGTAGTGAGGCCCTAGAACCCAAATTTACACTGCCCCTATAGTGGTAGACTAGTACCCCCTAAAAGCAGTGGCAGTTACCTAAAGATAGTGTTTTCCAGTAACCCATAATAATGGAAGCCTAGTTTTTCCCCCTTTTGGGTAGGCCGTTCACACATCAATTTATCAGAGTCGGGATGGTTATCGGCTTTCAGGCTCAGGCGGTATTTCTGATGCTGCACAGTTAGTGAACTGTTGAGGGCCCCTGAAAAGATCAGACATGGAAAAAGTGAACCCACGCACCATTGATGGACCCCCGAGGGCGACCCAAAGCGGGTCTAACCACATATGGGGCCCCGGGGCAGACGGGTGTCAGCACCTCTGCTAACCCTACTGTGTTGGGCCCGGGGCAGACGGGTGTCACTGCACCCCTGCTAACCTACGTGTATGGGGCCCCCGGGGCGAGGATGCACTCACCCCTGCTAACCCTCCTTTTTTGGGGGCCCGGAGCAGACGGATGTCACTGCACCTCTGCTAACCCTACTGTGTATGGGGGCCTGGAGCAGACGGTGGTGCACTGCACTCTACTAACCCTACTGTGTATGGGGCCCCCCAGAGCAGACGGATCTGTCACTGCACCTCTTGCTAACCCTACTGTGTATGGGGCCCTGGGAGCAGACAGATGTCACTGCACCTCTGCTACCTACTGTGTTATGGGGCCCTGGAGCAGGGACAGATGTCAATGCACCTCTGCTAACCCTACTGTGTTTGGGGGCCCCGGAGCAGTCGTGATGTCACTGCACTCTGCTAACCCTAACTGCTGTATGGGGCCCCGGAGCAGACGGATGTCACTGCACCTCTGCGAAACCCTACTGTGTATGGGTACCCCCGAGCAGAGGATGTCACTGCACCTCTGCTAACCCTAACTGTGTATGGTGCCCAGAGCAGGACAGATGTCACTGCACTCTCTGCTAACCCTACTGTGTATGTGCCCCGGGGCAGACGGGAGTCACTGCACCTCTGCTAACCCTACTGTGTATGGGGCCCCGGAGCAGACGGATGTGACTGCACCTCTGCTAAACCCTATGTGTATGGGACCCCGGAGCAGCAGGTTGTCACTGCACCTCTGCTAACCCTTTACTGTGTATGGTGCCCCAGAGCAGACGGATGTTCTCCTGAACCTCTGTAAACCCTTACTGTGTATGGTGCCCCAAGCAGCGGATGTCACGGCACCTCTGCTGAACCCTACTGTGTTATGGGGCCCCGGGGCAGAAGGATGTCTCTGCACCTTCTGCTAACCCTACTGTGTATGGTGCCCCAGAGCAGACGGATGTCACTGCACCTCTGCTAACCCTACTGGTTTGGTTGCCCCGGGGCAGGGACGGATGTCATGCACCTCTGTAACCTACTGTGTAGGGTGCCCCGGGGGCAGTACGGATGGTCACTGCACCTCTGCAACCCTAAGGTGTATGGGGCCCCGGAGCAGACGGATGTCACTTGCACATCTGCTAATACCTATGTGTTATGGGACCGGAGCAGACGGGATGGTCACTTCAAACTCTGCTAACCCTACTGTGTATGGTGCCCCCAGAGCAGACAGATGACACTGCACCTCTGCGATCCCTTAAGTGTGTATGGTGCCCGGGGCTGACGGAGGTCAACTGACCTCTGCTAACCCGACTGCTGGTTGGGGCACCCCGGAGCAGACGGATGTCACTGCACCTATGCTAAACATACTGTGTATGGGACCCTAGGAGCAGACGGATGTCACTGCACCTCATGATAAAACCCTACTGTGTATGGTGCCCCAGAGCCAGACGGATGTCACTGCACCTCTGCCTTAACCCTACTGTGTATGGTGCCCCGGGGCAGCGGATGTCTCTGCACCTCTGCTACCTAACTGTGTATAGTGCCCCCAGAGCCGACGGATGTCACTGCACCTCTAGCTAACCCTTACTGTGTATGGTGCCCAGAGTCCGACGGATGTCAATGCACCTCTGCTAACCCTCGTGTGTATGGGGCCCAGAGCAGAAACGGATGTCACTGCACTCTGCTAACCCTACCTGTGTTGGGGCCCCCGGAGCAGACGGGATGTCACTGCACCTCTACTAACCAACTGTGTATGGTGCCCCAGAAGCAGGACGGATGCATGCAAACTCTGCTAACCCTACTGTGTATGGGACCCGGGGCAGACGGATGTCACTGCACCTCTGCTAACCCCTATGTGTATGGTCGCCACGGGGGCAGACGGATGTTCACCTGCAACCCTCTGCTAAACCCTACTGGTGTATGGTGCCACAGAGCAGACGGATGACCACATGCACCTCTGCTTACCCTACTGTGTATGGGACCCGGGAGACGGATGTCACTGCACCTTGCTAACCCTACTGTGTTGATGGGGCTCCCTCCCGGAGCAGACGGATGTCACTGCACCTCTGCTAACCCTTCTGTGTATGGGACCCGGAGCAGACGGATGTTAACTGCACCTCTGCTAACCCTACTGTGTAGGTGCCCCAGAGAGCAGACGGGATGTCACTGCAACCTTCTGCTACCTACTGTGTATGGTGCACCGGGGGCAGACGGATGTCACCTGCACCTTCGCTAACCCACTGTGATGGGGCCCCGGAGCAGACGGATGTCATGCACCTCCTGACTAACCCTACTGGGTATGGGGGCCCGGAGCAGACTGATGTCACTGACCTTGCTACCCTACTGTGTATGGAGCCCGGAGCAGATGGATGTCATCGGTTCCTCTGCTAACCCTACTGTGTATGGGGCTCCGGAGCAGACGGATGTCCACTGTACCTCTGTAAACCCTTGGTATGGGGCCCGGAGCGACCAGATGGTCCACTGCACTCTGCTAAACCCTATGTGTATGGGCCCGGAGCAGACAGATGGTCACTGCACCTCTGCTACCATTACTGTGTATGGGGCCCCGGGGGAGAGATTGGTGTCACTGAACCTCTGCTAACCCTCTATGTATGGGGCGCCCGTCGGCAGCTGACAGATGTCACTGCACCTCTGCTAACCCTACTGTGTATGGGGCCCCGGAGAGATGGATGTCACCGCACCTCTGCTAACCAAGTAGCATCAGCAGAAAAAGATTCAGTTTTCACACCAGTATCAGAATGTGACTCCCCTGATTGGCATAGAGTTGTATTCTCCAATGAGTGATATTTTCTGCTTCAGATGGACGTTGGCGTTTCAGGCGAGAAACATCAGAGAAAAACATTGCAACCATTGCTGGAAGAACACGAGCTGGTGGGGGCAGGGTTATGGTCTGGGAAGGTGCCGGTTCAGGGCACGAAACGCGTTGTGTGTGTTGCAGTTTTTTGCTGAGGTTAATACTTTTGCATTTTATATGGGAATAAACATAAGATTTTATTCAACGGTATCCTCCACGAGGTCCTGATTCAAAGACGAGCGCCCGGTCCATCGCATTTTGTGCATTATCCTGGGAAGGTTTTTGTGACATTCTTTGGGCTACATGGAAGGCGCTCTTAACCGATTTGGGCATAAGTCCGTCCTTACAGATCATATACACCGCTACATGCTGATTGTCTAGCTGCTGTCTGTGCTGCATACACTTAGGGCCACATGTATGAAAACTGTTCAGGTCTAAAACTCACTTTTTTGCTCATAGGTTGCGATGGGCACAAAACATCGTTGCCAACTTTTGAAAATGAAAATGCAGGAGATATTATGTGAGGCGGCGGCATAGCCAAAAATTTGCACATGACACGCCCTTCTTGACGGTATGCCACGCCCCTTCAAAAAGACACTACTCCACCTAACTGCATAACGGCTTTGGAAGAAAGCCCAGGTAGATGCCCTTCTAAGCCAGGTAGTAGCCCCCCATTACCAGGTAGTGCCCCTTCAGGCAGGGAGATTCCCCTTGTAGCCAAATAGCTGCCCTCTCTGTAGCCAGGTAGAGCAAATTTGTAGCCAGGTAGATCCCCCTTTGTTACCCCGGGGTAGTGCCCCCTTTGTTGCCGGTGGGTGCCCCTTTGTTGCCGGGTAGTCCCCCCCTTTTTTTCCCCAGGAGGGCCCCCCATTGTTTAGCCAGGTAGTCCCCCCCTCTTTTCCCCTGGTTGGAGGTAGTCCCCCCCAACCCCCATTTTTTCCCAGGTTTTTGGGAGGTCCCCCTTGCCCCTTTTTGGGGTTTCCCCTGGAGGGTGCCCCCATTGTGCCAGGTAGTGCCCCTTGTTGCAGGTAGACCCCCATTTTTGGGGGGGCCCCCAATTTTTTGGGGGCCCCCATTGTTGCCGGGTTTGTGCCCCCATTGTTCCCCAGGTAGACCCCCATTTGTAGCCGGGGTATTTTTCCCCCACCATTGTTGCCCCCCAGGCCCGGGGTTTTTAGGAAACCCCCATTTTGCCGGGTATGCCCCATTGTTGCCTGGTAGTGCCCCCATTGTTACCAGGTAGACCCCCCATTTTTGCCAGGAGACCCCCCATTGTCCCCAGGTAGTCCCCCCATTGTTGCCAGGATCCCCCCTCGTTGCCAGGTAGACCCCCCATTGTACCCGGGAAAAAGTGCCCCCATTTTTTGCCAGGTAGTCCCCCCTCTGTTGCCAGGTAGACCCCCCATTGTACCCAGGTAGTCCCCCATTGTAGCCAGGTAACCCCCCCAAATGTGCAGGTAGTCCCCCCTTATTTATCAGGGTTGCCCCCTCTGTTAAGGTAGACCCCCCATTGAGCCAGGTAGTGCCCCTTTTATTGTAGTCAGGTGTTGCCCCCCTTGTTCCCCGGTAGACCCCCCATGTACCCAGGTATCCCCCCCTTATTGTAGTCAGGTAGTGCCCCTCTTTCCCAGGTAGACCCCCCCATTGTAGCAGGTAGTGCCCCCATTGTGCCAGGTAGAGGCCCCTAAAGCTAATAAAAAAAAAAAATAATAAAAGTCCCCAACTCACCAGGCCCCTCCCAGCCGGCCCCTCGGAGATCCCCTCAGCGACGCAGGGGGTGAGTGACCCCGGCCCGTCACTCCCCCCTGCCCCATGCCCTGTAGTCGGCGAACAGGCGCCGGACTTAAGGGGGGAAAAAGGGGGAGGAGCATCCCCCCTGCATCCCCCTGCACAGTGCACGACCGGGCGGGTGAGCGGACCCTGCGGCCGCTTCCCCCCTGTAGGAGCGGCCCGGGGAGGCCGGGTAGCAGACGGATGTCACAGGGCCCCAAAATCGCTAACCTTTGTTATGGGGCCCGGGAAGCGGGATGTCAACCACCTCTGTAACCCTACTGGTATGGGGGCCCAGGAGAGGGATTCACTGCCCCTTGCTAACCCTCTGTGAAAGGGGGCCCCGAGCAGAGGGGGATTTGT